>CM019069.1:21386463-21503963 GCA_009667805.1 Leptobrachium leishanense
AGACCCAGTGATCCACAAGATTACCCAAGCTGCTATTGAGGAAGCCAGAGGACCCCTGAGTAAGGAGTACCGCAGGTTGATCGGACTGGGAGAGCAGGCGGTAAGCTGGACAAGTCGCGGCAGGAGCAGAAAGCCAGACAGCGGATCCAGAAGCCGAGAGAGCCCAGTCAACATCGAGCGGAGAGACGTCCTGGGTCCAGCCGAGCCTCAAGTATCTGGCGGATGGGTGAGAGGCCTTCTAGGCCATTGCAAAACCAAGAAAGCACGCTGCTGTTTGTTTCCAAAACCCACAGGGCCCCAACTTGACTAGTCGAAGATACCTCTTAAGCAATTCACTGGCCAGTTGAATAGTGTACCCGGGTACCATAACACACACACACACTTACATTCCGGGACACAACCTGTGCGGGACTCACTCCCCAATCAAGAAAGGGGTTAAAGATAATTTTCCGTTTATTTTCTGCTGCGCGTTTCTCGAATTACGAAACATCGTATTTATTTTCCGCTGCGCGTTTCTCAAATTTCGAAACCTTGTATTTCTTTTCCGCTGCGCGTTTCCTTGAAATACGAAGCATCGTATTTCTTTTCCGCTGCGCGTTTCCCGCATTACGAAGTACTGTAAATATATCTACGAACACTGTGTTATTCATTATATGCCATTTATTCTAGTAAACTATATAATTTATAAAATCCACAACGGTGCTGGAGTATATTTATTCCCTAGTGCGGGGAGACTGACCCGAGGTTCAATTTCAGCGGCTCCTCCGGGAGTGAGGGCTACACATGGGGGCTCGTTTCCGGGATCCAGTCTCTGGAAAAACCGCATCTAAAGGGTTAAATATGGATCCAGATATTGTTGCCGAATGGTGTGAGGAGCACAGTAGTCAGTTAGAATTGTGTATAGTCATGGATATTCCCGCAGACACTTGGGCCGAAGATCAGATTCGCCAGGCCGTGGCCGCGCTGACACCAGATCATCGGGGGTTAATCCTGGACATTAAAGAGAACCCAGATACCTCTCACACGTATGTTCTTTTTGAGTGGAGAAAGGGTGTTCCAGAGTGTTTTCAGGGCGCGAGCGTGAAGCTGACCGACGAGGTGGAAGTTCAACTGATTCAGCCAAGTGCGCCACGTGGCGAATCCGCAAGTGTTCCCGCGCCCAGTCCGTTGGCCATGATCGGGCCTGAATTTATAGTGGCTATTGGAGATTTGCTGGCTAAGTGTCAGAGAACAAGCCCTCCGCACACTAACTTCGGTTATCGACGGTTGAGGAATGTTACAGGAAACGTACCAACTCCGGCGGGAGAAGAAACCTTCGAAGAATGGGTGGAACAGGCGATGCAGGCTCTGGATGAGTGGGACATCCCTGAAGCCCAGAAAAAGCAAAGAATCACTGAGCACTTAAAGGGACCTGCGTCAGAAGCGGTGAGAAACCTAAAACTGAGTAAGAAAGACTGCACTGCTTTAGATTATTTAAATGTTCTGGAGGAAGTTTTTGGGCGAACGGAAAAGGCCGCAGAGCTTGTATATTAGTATGAACACACCTATCAGCGGAAAGGTGAGAGAATGACCGAATACATGAGGCGCCTAGATAAGATTCTGCACCAGATACTCCTCAAGAAAGGGGCCGAACCAGCCGAAGTAATAAAATCTGAATACAACAGATCCTGAGGGGCGCTCAACCTTTAGATCCAGTGATGCTGCAGCTGAGAAGCAGAGCAGGTAATCAAGAACTGAAGTACCTGGAACTGATCCGAGCTGTCAGAGAGGAGGAGGCTTTACTGGAAGAAAAATCCTTCAGGCGAGGGGAAAGAGCTTACGCGCAACCTGTGAGGCATAACGACTGTTTGCAGCCTGAAAATGACTCGTTAGATACCTATGGATCCGACGTGGACGAGCAAGAGCATCTGATTGCTTTTAAATCCACAGAGAGGGCTGTCAAGGAATTAGACCTCTCCGAACATGGTGAGTTGCACAAAACTGTCAAGAAAGTACAAGAAGCTCAAGCTGAATTGCAACGGGCGCACGCGGAACTGTGCTGGGTATTATTGAAGGTGACAGAGTTGCAGGCAGAAATGCAGAAGTTCCTTACCGGCATGCAGACAACCGGAGTTGCTGTGGCATCTAGCCAGGATCCTTCAACCGAATCACAGCAGGCGACTGCGTCTCCACTTTCTAAGAAGAGATGTTTCGGCTGTGGAGAAATGGGCCACTTCCGCGCACAATGCAAAGGCCGAAAGCCTGAAGGGAATAGAGTTGAGGTGCTTTTGAAAGCTTTAGAAGGACTGTTATCTACCTCACCGGCGGGAAACGCCAGAGGGCACAAGTGAAGGAGCAACCTAGGTGCCCTAAGGTTGAAACCCGCTCCAAAAATCAAGCCAGGACTAAGAGGGCGAGAGGGCCCAAAGTCGGGCCAACTGCTGAGCCTGCCAGGACTGAAAGAGTCACTCCCTTAGCATCCGGACCTACGTCATGGGGAAGCAATGCACACCCAAAACCTACACGGGCCAAGAAGAAGGCCAGGATACAACAAACTGGGTCTAACAGGGTTATCCAAAGAGATTCGAATTGCTTGAGAAAGGTAACCGAACGCTGAAAATCAGGGTTCGGTTACCTTTCCTGGCCATCGGCTATCCAGAGAGCAGGCATTCGCCAAATCCTGTCGAATTGCCTGAACATACGGTGGCCTGTTCGGTCCCTGTTCGAGGGCAGTGAAATCCCCATGAAAAAGCACTGCTTCGGCTATTCAGAGAACACAAACCAGCAGTGAAAGGTTCCCCTAATGCCCTGTCATTCGGTGGTTTAATTCGGCAAATTTATTCAGGAGAATCCCATAGGCTTCAATGTTAAAAATATTCCCATTTTAATTCAATATCTAATAAACCGTTCATATAAAATTCTCCAGCAAAAAGTCTCTTTATTTATAGATTTTTTAGGATACTTTAAGCATTTTTCTGATTTTTAAAAAAAAATTAAAAGTCCTTTTTTTTTTTTTTTTTCAGTTAACTTATTTTTTTTGTAACAGCCCTCTTTATTATCATTTCCTGGACCTCCTGTGGAAAATTTCAGACAATTGCGCTCAAGTTTCTTTGCAAACAGCGTTTCTTTTTCCAGATTCATACAAATGGTTTTCTAATTATTCACTGCCTCCTCTACGTCACAGCTCTTCGGCTTTGGGTGATTCGGCTCCTGTTCGGCTCCTGTTCGGCTCCTCTTCGAAGGTTAATCCAGATGTTTTTGCTTGTTTTCATAGTGCATTCGGTTAGTTTTCGTCAGGGTTTTCGGGCAGCTTTTCTGCAATTCGGGGACCCTGTGGTGTTTGCTGAAAATACACCGCAGGGTCACCGAAATGCAATCGGCAAAAGGAACCGAATTGAAGAGAACGAAAGTCACCGAACGTGCGGTGACTTTTCGAATCTCTTGGATAACCCTGTAAGTGTTCGGGTGCCACCACCAACAGGGTATCCAAAGAGATTCGAAAAAAGTCACCGCACGTTCGGTGACTTTTTCGTTCTCTTCAATTCGGTTCCTTTTGCCGATTGCATTTCGTGACTCTGCGGTGTATTCAGCAAACACCACAGGGTCCCCGAATTGCAGGGAAAAGCTGCCGCAAACCTGACGAACACTAACCGAATGCACGCTGAAAACAAGCAAAAGAATCTGGATTAACCTTCGAAAAACCCGAACAGGAGCCGAACAGGAGCCGAATCACACAGAGCCGAAGCAGCTGTGACGTAGAGGAGGCAGTGAATAAATTAGAAAAAAACCATTGTATGAATCTGGGAAAATGAACGCTGTTTGCAAAGAAACTACTGAGCGAAAATGTCTGAAATTTTCACAGGAGGTCCAGGGAATGATAATAAAGAGGGCTGTTACAAAAAAATAAGTTAACTAAAAAAAAAATCGGACTTTTAATTTTTTTTAAAAAATTCAGAAAAATGCTTAAAGTATCCTAAAAAATCTATAAATAAAGAGACTTTTTGGCTGCAGAATTTTATAATGAACGGTTTATTAGATATTGAATTAAAACGGGAATATTTTTACATTGAAAGTCTATGGATTCTCCTGAATAAATTTGCCGAATTAAAACACCGAATGACAAGGGCATTAGGGGAACCTTTCACTGCTGGTTTGTGTTCTCTGAATAGCCGAAGCAGTGCTTTTTTCATGGGGATTTCACTGCCCTCGAAAGGCACCGAACAGGCACCGTATGTTCAGGCAATTCGCCAGGATTTGGGCGAATTGCCTGCTCTCTGGATAGCCGAATGGCCAGGAAAGGTAACCGAACCCTGATTTAGCGTTCGGTTACCTTTCTCAACAATTCGAATCTCTTTGGATAACCCTGCAAGTGTCCTGACCAGATGAAAGGTCCTTCTCCTATTGTGCCAATCCAAGTGGAGGGAGTCTACACGAAAGCCCTGTTGGATTCAGGGGCTCAAGTGACATTGATCTACCGAGACTTCTACGAGAAACACTTGAAGCACATTCCTCTACAGAAATTGAAGGACCTGGAAATCTGGGGTATCGGAACGGAGAAACTCCCCTATGACGGGTATCTACAGGTGAAGTTGGATATCGGATCCGAAGTCATCGGACAGTCCGGAGGTTGTGATGCGTTGGCCATTGTGTGTCCTCGGCCTTCAGGGGCAAGCAGGAGTTCCATGATAGTGGGGACGAATACTGATTTGGTGCGACGTCTCCTGACACCTATCGTATTGGAAGAAGGTTCTACCCAAGGAGTACACCCAATGTTACGTCCAGTCTATCAGAGGATGGTCGAAGAACAGAAGGCACCTGCCGAAGTGGGGCGCCTATGGAGATTAGAAGGAACAGAGAAGGTTCTGCAAGCAGGAGAAGTAGCGAGCTTCCGGGCTTCAGTCAAGTTGAACGGATCGCAACCAGGTCCCTATGTGGTACTGGAAACCGATGTTAATCATGGGACTGAAGCCGGAGTCAAAGTAATTCCTGAAATAATCTCCACTAAAGCTTTGAAAAGAACACGAGGAAGAGTCTCAGTCATTGTGTGCAATGTGTCTGATTCTCCAGTAGTCCTTAAAGCACGAATGCCTATCGGGCAAGTAGCGTCTGCTACGCCTCTCTCTCCTACCGATTTAGGAGGGGGAATGGATAAAGAGATTCCAGATGAAAGATTCTACCCCAAGGACGCTCCCATTTCACCTGAATGGAAGAAACGTCTTCAGTCTCAAGTTCTAAAGTGGAGAGAATTGTTCTCGAAAGATGAGTTCGACGTAGGCCTAGCTAAAAGTACTGAGCACCGCATTCGATTACAAGAAGACAAGCCGTTTCGTGAAAGGTCAAGACGAGTTCCGCTGGGAGACTTGGATGATCTGCGAGAACAGCTGAATGAACTGCAAAGAACCAAGGTGATCCAAGAGTCCAGGAGTCCATATGCCTCTCCAATAGTGATGGTCCGGAAGAAGAATGGTTCTGTCCGCCTATGCATAGACTATCGCACGCTGAATCGGAGAACCATCCCAGACCAATATGCTACTCCTCGGATAGAAGATGCCTTACAGTGTTTGTCTGGAGCAAAATGGTTTAGTGTACTAGACCTGCGAAGTGGGTATCACCAGATACCAATGCATCCTGAAGACAAAGAGAAGACTCCGTTCATCTGTCCACTGGGGTTCTTTGAATTCAACAGAATGCCTCAAGGCCTTACGGGGGCTCCAGCCACGTTCCAACGGTTAATGGAGAAGACAGTCGGGGACATGAATCTGATCGAAGTATTAGTATACCTGGATGACATAATTGTGTTCGGGAAGACTCTGGAAGAACATGAGCAACGTTTGGAGAAGGTCTTGAAGAGGCTCCATGAAGAGGGATTGAAACTGTCTCTGGAGAAATGTCAATTCTGCCTAGCGTCTGTTACGTATTTGGGACATGTGGTCTCAGCCGAAGGTGTTTCAACAGATCCTCGGAAGTTGGAGGCCGTAGCTTCTTGGCATAGACCCCGAAACGTCACTGAACTTAGATCTTTCTTGGGGTTCTGTTCCTATTATCGAAGGTTTGTAGGAGGATTCGCAAAAATAGCTCAACCACTGAACAAACTCCTACAGAAGGAAAGCACAGAAGAAGGCTGCAAGGTCTCTGACCGAAACCCGTCAGCTCCAGGGCCAAGGAAAGCTCGAGAGTCCATACAGCGAGAGTGGACTAGTCAATGTGAAGGTGCTTTCTTGAAGCTGAAGGAGAGTCTAACTCAAACTCCTGTCTTGGCCTACGCGGACCCTCACAAGCCGTATGAGTTACATGTGGATGCCAGCAGAGAAGGTCTAGGAGGAGTCCTGTATCAAGAGTATGGTGGATTGCTGAGGCCTGTAGCGTACGTGAGCCGGAGCCTTACGCCTTCAGAGAAGAACTATCCTACCCACAAGTTGGAGTTCCTAGCCTTAAAGTGGGCAGTGGTAGACAAGTTAAAGGACTATCTGTATGGAGCTGAGTTTGTGATAAAGACGGATAACAATCCTCTTACCTATATTCTTACTACTGCGAAACTGGACGCAACGGGACATCGGTGGCTGGCCGCTCTGTCAGGGTTTCGGTTCAGCCTGAAGTATCGCCCTGGGGTGAATAATCGAGATGCTGATGCTTTGTCGAGAAGACCCTACGCTGCAGAATGGACTCAGTTAACTCCAGACGGGGTCCAAGCTTTGTGTCAAGGAGCAGAGCGCCGGGTCAAGGGAGGGATTGAAGCGGAGGCCATAGGAGTCATGGCTGCGGCTGTTCTGGAGTTCTACTGCAACCCTACGCAATTGAGGGATGAAAGTCTACCTACCTTTTCAAAACAGGACCTGAAAGCTGATCAGGCCAGAGACCCTTTAATTGCGTTAACCATAAAGGCCCTAACTGCGAACCAGCGTGAAATTCTGCTGACCAATTCCCCAGATGGAGCCAGATTGGTCTACAAAGAGTGGGAACGGTTGAAGATGTTGGGTGGAGTGGTCTACCGAAGGGGCCCCTCAACCAATGCTGAAGAGACCCAACAGTTATTCCTTCCCACTAAACATAGGGAGAGTGTGCTGCGATCGCTACATGATGAGCATGGACATTTGGGCGCTGAAAGGACTTTTAAGCTGGTGCGAGACAGGTTCTATTGGCCTTACATGAGAGCTGAAGTGGAAAGTTATTGCCATTCATGTCTGAGGTGTATTCAGAGGAAGACCCTACCGACCCGAACCGCTCCAATGAGCCATCTGCAGAGTCAGGGACCCATGGATTTGGTGTGCATTGACTTCCTGTGCTTAGAGCCGGATGCTAGTGGGCAAGGGAATATTTTAATAGTGACTGATCACTTCACACGTTACGCCCAAGCCTTTTCCACGAAAGACCAACGCGCTCCGACAGTAGCAAAGGTTCTGATGGAGAAGTTCTTTGTTCACTACGGCCTACCAAGGAGATTACACTCTGATCAGGGTAGAGACTTTGAAAGCCGACTTGTTGGGCAATTGTTGGAACTGTTGGGAATCCAAAAGACCCGAACTACACCATATCACCCTCAAGGGGATGCTCAGCCTGAAAGGTTTAATTGCACGCTGCTAAATATGCTGGGAACATTGTCAAACACAGAGAAGCAGAGTTGGAGTCGTCACATAGCTACTCTGGTGCATGCATATAACAGTACAGAGAGTGACGCCACTGGATACTCACCGTACCGTCTTATGTTCGGAAGAGAAGCTCGACTGCCGGTTGATTTGGCATTTGGGTTATCTCTAGACCAGACGTCGGTAGCTTCCCATAGAAATTACGTGGATAGACTTCGAAAGAATCTGACCTCTGCGTTTGAACAGGCCCGTTTGACCTCAGGAAACAGGGAGCAAAGGAACAAGAGGAACTATGACTTGAAAGTTCGGATACAGGATCTGCAACCCGGTGATAGCGTTTTGTTGAAGAACTTGGGTGCAGCTGCGAGGCAAAAGTTGGCGGATAGATGGAGTTCTCAAGTCTACATTGTCTGCAAGCAACTGCCGGGTCTGCCGGTGTATCAAATCTGGTCGGATGGAAAGGCCGGGCCTCTTAAGAACTGGCACCGGAATCATTTGTTACCTTTGAGAGAGGCTGTGAGGATGCCAGTTGGGGACGAACTTCCTCTGCCAAATCCGCCTGCTCCACGTTTGCCTCCCGTTACTCGGTCTCAGCAGACCCGTTCTGTCAAAGAGAGCGAAAGGGACAGTGAGGAAGAGAGTTTTTGTCTGGACTGGATGCGCTCACCGGAACCTGAAGAGGTTATCGCGGTTCCTGAACGGTGGGAAAGTAATTTGAGGCCTGAAGCTCCTGAATTTCAGTTGGAAGTTCCTGAGACTGTTGCAATCCCTGTAGTTCCTGAGGCTGAATCTTATGACTACAGTTCTATGCCTTCACTGGAGGGATCATACTCCGAAGAGGTGTCTGCTCCAGTGGTAGAAAGAAGGACTGAGCCAGCGCCTATAGTACTTCCACCTGAAGAGGAACTGATTGAGCCAGAACCAAAACGCTCTGTTCGACCGCCCCAGCGACTCACCTACGACTCACCAGGACATAGCACTGAAGAGGCCGTCACCACAGTGCGAAGGTTGCCCGAAGTGTCTGCTATGTTAGCTGAGGTAGCCCAAAGCATGAGTCAACTTGAGGAAGTGTATCTAACTCACTGCATGCTTACTGCTGAGCCTGTATATGTTGCCTAAACTGTGTTGAAATGTAATGTAACTGTTTCACCTCCTTGGAGAGACCCAAGAGTTCTAGGAGGGGGAGAGTGTAGCACTGTGGTTAATTCTTTATTGTGGCAGTACCTATTTTTGGCCACCGGAGGGAGACAAGCGCAATGTGAGACACTGAATGTTACATTGGGACTACATTTCCCGGCATGCTTTGGGTACGGACACAGGAAGTGGGTGGGGCAGAGAGACTTACATCCTGAGCCTCGTGGGGAGAGCTGGCAGAGCACGCCAGGGACTGAGAGAGACAAGACACAGTGCTGCAGAACGTAACAGCGTCCAGGCCGGAGCGCAGGTGCGGCCTAACGGAGTTGCAGATCGGGTTACTCAGCCTTACCAAAGGGAGACCCAGTGATCCACAAGATTACCCAAGCTGCTATTGAGGAAGCCAGAGGACCCCTGAGTAAGGAGTACCGCAGGTTGATCGGACTGGGAGAGCAGGCGGTAAGCTGGACAAGTCGCGGCAGGAGCAGAAAGCCAGACAGCGGATCCAGAAGCCGAGAGAGCCCAGTCAACATCGAGCGGAGAGACGTCCTGGGTCCAGCCGAGCCTCAAGTATCTGGCGGATGGGTGAGAGGCCTTCTAGGCCGTTGCAAAACCAAGAAAGCACGCTGCTGTTTGTTTCCAAAACCCACAGGGCCCCAACTTGACTAGTCGAAGATACCTCTTAAACAATTCACTGGCCAGTTGAATAGTGTACCCGGGTACCATAACACACACACACACTTACATTCCGGGACACAACCTGTGCGGAACTCACTCCCCAATCAAGAAAGGGGTTAAAGATAATTTTCCGTTTATTTTCCGCTGCGCGTTTCTCGAATTACGAAATATCATATTTATTTTCCGCTGCGCGTTTCTCGAATTTCGAAACCTTGTATTTCTTTTCTGCTGCGCGTTTCCTCGAAATACGAAGCATCGTATTTCTTTTCCGCTGCGCGTTTCCCGCATTACGAAGTACTGTAAATATATCTACGAACACCGTGTTATTCATTATATGCCATTTATTCTAGTAAACTATATAACTTATAAAATCCACAACGGTGCTGGAGTATATTTATTTCCTAGTGCGGGGAGACTGACCCGAGGTTCAATTTCAGCGGCTCCTCCAGGAGTGAGCGCTACACTATCTATCTATCCCATATCTATCTATTCCATATCTATCTATCTATCTATCTATCTATCTATCTATCTATCTATCTATCTATCCATCCCATATCTATCTATCTATCTATCTATCTATCTATCTATCTATCTATCTATCTATCTATCTATCTATCTATCTATCTCATATCTATCTATCTATCTCATATCTATCTATCTAATCCATCTCTATCTATCCCATATCTATCTATCTATCTATCTATCTATCTATCCCATATCTATCTACACATGCGCATGCAGCTCTGATCTATCGGTCTGCGCAGGCGCTACATTACGTAAAGTGCGCAAGTCTGTAGTGTTATGCAATTTGCGGTTTCTAAACGATGCAGGTTGCATAGCAAAGCTGCAGGGACTTCCAGATTTGAGATGCCCTTGAACTGAATGGAGCAGCAGCCGTGGCGAGGGACAAAAGGTGAGTATATATATATATATATAGCTATTTATAGTACAGGTGTACATGCGTTTCGTAATGAATTGGAATTCATAACGATTTTCATTAATTCATGTTTTGGAAGTACTTCCTAAATAACTAATTGATTTGATCCGAACTCGAAACAAAACGTTATCTAGCGAATTTCATTCACTATACTGTTTCATCATAAAAGAAAAATTTGATTAGTTGAGGTTTTATTTAGTAATCCGAAATCCGAATCAATATATCAACTATCTAATCGATATATCAATTATCGAATTAATCTTAAATTCCAACACATACAATACAAGTAGTACTACAGTCACCAAGCGACTTTATGAATCAAATTAATTTCGTTTCACTGTTTCACAAGCAGCCTGTCCCTGTTAATTTGCCTCTGTACTAAATCTGTGACACAGCTTAATATATAACCCTAGCTTGTCTTTTAACAGCAAAACTTGATTAATAGGGGTTTTATATAGTGATCCGAATTGCGAATCAATATCTCAAATTTCAAATCGATATCAAATTTCAAATCGATCCAAAATGAAACGAAATACAAAATGAAATTAGCTCCGAAATCCGAAACGAAATTCCTAAAACGAAAATATTTTAAAACGAAGCGAAACTCATTTTTCAGCCGTGCACAACTCTAATTTATCGCTAAAATAAAATAAAAAAATAAAAATAAATAGGAAGAAGCTCTCAGCAAAAACTTCCAATTATTTAAGGGGAAAAAAAGCTTTTTTTAATAAAGTGTTCCTTTTAGAAACTTTTTTTAGGTTGGTTCACAATACTGCGTTTGTCGATCACACTGCTCCTTTAAAGACAGGATTAAATCATATACAACATGGGGCTGCCAAGTTTTAAGAGAGCCCAAGCGAAGATACTTTCCCAAAAACCGCACCCCCAGAAGAGCCTGTGATCCGCAATGAAATGAGGTGTAGAACCCCCGAGTTACTTCTATTGTCACGGGATATTGTTACATTTCTAATGTTCGTTTAATTCCTGTATCATTCAGTCTAAAAAATCAAGGAATAACGAATTATAAACGTATGCAGCCGGACAAAAGATCTGATCCCACCTTATTAAAAAAATGCAGAAAAGAAGATATTTCTTTGAATTAATTCAGTTCTTCATAAGAAAAATAAAAAAATATTAGAAACATAGAAACATAGAAAAATGTGGGCAGATAAGAACCTTTCGGCCCATCTAGTCTGCCCAATTACATGGATACTTTACCTGGATTTATCTTTTGTTTAGGATAGCCTTATGCCTATCCCATGCTTGCTTAAATTCAATCACTGTTTTGGCCTCTACCACTTCTACTGGAAGACTGTTCCATGTATCCACCACCCTCTCAGTAAAATAATGCTTTTAACCCTTTGCCCCTCTAATCTAAGACTATGTCCTCTTGTTTTGCTACTTTGTTTCCTTTTAAATATACTCCCTTCCTCTACCTTGTGGATTCCCTTTACGTATTTAAATGTTTCTATCATATCTCCTCTGTCTCGTCTTTTTTCCAAGCTGTACATGTTAAGATCATTAAGCCTTTCCTGGTAACTTTTCTCCTTCAAGCCGTACACCATTTTAGTAGCCCTTCTCTGAACTCTCTCTAAGATGTCTATATCCTTCTGGAGATACGGTCTCCAGTACTGCACACAGTACTCCAAGTGAAGTCTCACCAGTGCTCTGTACAGTGGCATGAGCACTTCCCTTTTCCTACTGCTAAAGGAAATACATTATATACATTACTGTATAAAGCGAGAGAGAACCCCCCATCCCCCTCCCCCAAAACAAACAAACCGGAAACATGAGAGATTCTAAACAGACTACATAAACTCTGGCTCCCTCCTCGATGTTTCTGAACGACAACTCCCATGATCCCCTGGTCATTCACCGCATTCACAGAATTCTGGGGAGTGTAGGCAACATTTGGCTCGGCCGGAGATTGAGATCCCTTTTTCTGAAATGTAACCTCTGATCCCAATAAACGTTGTTACCTTCAGACATAAAAAGACGGAATTCTTGTTTTTCTCTTAGACATATTTGCTTTGAATTTGCTAATGTTAAGAGGTAATAATTAAGGATGATTATATCTCGTTTTGTGGCAATATAGAGATAAGATACAGTAGACTGTCCCTACCCCCCCTTTGTGTCCTTGTTGTCCTTCTAATCAGCTGGGCAATCATTAACCTGTTTCTCTGTGATGGCAATGTGACCTGAGTGACTGATTTACTCCTCCTTTTGTTTGATTTAGTCCATTTCCTGTAGTAATGCGTCTGACTCCTCGGACTAAATGTGTGCCCTGTGCGGCCGATGACCGAACCAATGGCTGATGCATTATTCAGCTACACTTTTTAGGGTTTTTACATGTTTACAGCTCTCTGGAATAATTTATTCTGCATGTGAAGGTTACACCTCACTTCCCCAGCGAGTCACTAAAATGCTGAGACTGTGGACCGTGCAGGACATCGTCCTGGTCTTCTGACCCGCCATTATTATTTTACTATTATCATCATTTCTATAGTGCCAACAGTTTCCGCAGCGTTTTACAATAACCAAGGGAACGAGATACAGATAAACGGACATAGGATGGAAGCAAGAGGTGTAGAGGGCTCTGCTCATAGGAGCTTACAATCTAGAGGGATTGGGGTTGAGGAAGACAAGAGGAATTGCACTAGATAGCAGGATCATTAGTGCCAGTGGTTCGGGAATGATGGGGCCATACAAGCGGCTTCAGTCATGCGTGAGTAGGTGAGCAGAGGGATGAGTTGCATCAGTGATGTGGTTCACTAATCTGAAGAGATGGGTTTTGAGGGATTTCTTGAAGGCCTGAAGATCAGGAGAGAGTTTGATAGGGCGAGGCAAGTCATTCCACAGGACTGGTGCTGCCCTTGAGAAGTCTTGGAGGCGAGAGTTGGCAGGGCGGGTGTAGACAGAGTGCAGGCGGAGGTCGCTTGCCGACTGGAGTTGTCTAGCTGGGACGTGCTTGCGGAGTAACGAAGACATGTAAGAAGATGTTGAGGGATTTGAACGTGAGCGTCAGTATTTTAAACTGTATCCTGAAACGTACAGGAAGCCAATGGAGGGACCGGCAGAGGGGGAGGTACGTGAGGTGCGCCTGGTGAGATAAATAAACCTGACGCCAGCATCATTTCATACTCATTGGTTAAAGGAAAATATGTTGTAGGGCTCCTTGTTTTATTGAGCAAAAAGAAGAATGGTTAGGGTCTCGAGATCGGGCAACAGCCCTATTGCCCTGTCCTATGGTGGGTCTCCGTTCAGGTCTCAGAAGGGTTTAGCTTGATGGTGCACTTACAGAGGAGACTAAACCATATGCAAGACAGAGTTGGTTCCAATGCATGATTTTTGATGTTTAAAGAACGAATATGAATGTCATGAAGATACACTTTATATCAGGGCTGTCAAACTCTGCCCCCCAGATGTTTCTGAACTACAACTCCCATGATTCTAAGTCCACCCATTACTTTCAAAGAACTCTTGGAATTGTGGGCATCAACATCTGGGGTGACACTACACCCATGATGGCAAACCTGGGCACCCCAGATGTTTCTGAACTACAAATGCCATGATGCTCAACCAGCCTTATGTGTGACTAAGCATCATTGGACAAGTAAGCATCTGGGGTGCCAAGGTGCTATCACGGCCCTATATGAATGTATGACCTAGGAGAGGAACGGGAGGATGTTGGGGTTCATGGAAACAGGCCTTGTGCTAATGGATGGTGTGGGACAATCAGGGAATGCGACAATACCGCGCAGGATTTCATTTTAGTGTTTGTTAAAATTTCAGGTTACTTTAACACAACAGGATTTGCTTTTTTTCCATTAAATCAGATTTTTCTTCTTTCTCCTCTTAATCTTTATAAAATAGATAATGAATCAGGGCGTTATTCACTAAGCTCCGAATTCACCTCCGAATTGCACCGAAAGGGGAACTTCACTGCATCTGCAATTTCAGCTTAATTCGTTTTATCACTAAGATGTCAATTCGCCAAATAGAGGTGAAATTACAGCGAAATACGGCGCATTTTGCCACAATTAGGTGAAATTCAGCGTCGTTCAGTGGCACCGAAATTTCCCCATAGAGAACAAATGATTTGGTTATTTAACACCGAATTGCACCGAAATTGCGACAATATGCCCGATTTTGCTGATTTCAATTCGACAGGTGTAAACAGGTGAATCTAAGGGGGTTATTCAGAGATATCCGTTTCGGGGATTCCTAGTTCGCCGACCCTGCATTGTATTCAGCAAGCACCGCAGGGTCCCCCGAAGTGCAGGGAATACTCACCGCAAACCCGCAGAACACTCACCGAAAACCCGCAGAAACCGCCGCAAAAACCAAGCCGAACACGTTGGAAAAATCCGAGCAGCTGCCGATCACAGGGCAGAGAAAAAGCCGACTAGCAGACGAACGGGGTGAAAAAAAAGGAAAACAGTTTGCTTGAAAGTTTCAAAAGTGAAACGCTGTTTGTAGAAAAACTACTGAACGCAAATGTCTAGAATTTACACATAAGATCCAATGAATGATAATAAAAAGAGCTGTTACAGAAAAAAGAAAAAACAATTAAAAAAAAAACGAAAAAAAATGTTGCCGAAAAATTACTGAAAAATGCCTAAAAGATCCTAAAAAAATCAATAAATAAAGAGACTTTTTACAGCAGAATAAAATAATAAACGGTTTATTAGATATTGAATTAAAACGGGAATATTTTTATAATTGAAGCCTATGGGATTCTCCTGAATAAACCTGCCGAATTAAATCACCGAAAAGCAGGGCAAATCGGCAACTTTTCACTGCTGTTCGGTGTCTCTGAATAGCTGAAGCATTGCTTCTCTATGGGGTTTCGCTGCCTTCGAACAAGCAACGAACCTGCAGGCAATTCGCCAGAATTTGGTGAATTGCCTGCTCTCTGAATAGCCGAATGGCCAGGAAAGGTAACCGTACGCTGAATTTCAGTGTCCGGTTACATTTCTGTGACATTTCGGATTTCTCTGAATAACCCCCAATATGGTTTAAAGACCATTTATTAGTTTTACTTTTTACAAAAATCTTTTGTATTTGTTCAAAGATCTTTTTTATTTTTTAAAAGTCTTTTTTTTATTATTATTTTTTGGCAGAACCCTTTATAATTTTTTTTATTTATAAATTATTTTTATTATTTTGCTATTTTTTAGACATATTTTTACTCCATTTTTATTGATTTAACGTCCTATTAAGAGAATAAGAGACTTACTATTTTTTTTTATCGGTTCGGCGGAATTCGCTGAAGTCAATTCGGGCACTTTTCGTTGCTTTGTGTATAGACCCCAAAGTCTACTATAAAATCAAGAAAGTACAAATCGAGTAGTAAATGTATTAAGTGCGTTACATGGTCATATCTTCGATGATAACGAAGCTGGAAAGATAGAATTCAATTCGAATATCTACAAAATCAACTTATTCTAAAAAGTAGGAAATGTAGAGCTGAAATAATTTGCGTGAGAGACGGGGACGTGCCGGGCGCAGGCGAGTGCTGGAGCGCTAGACTTTCCACCCATTGTATTGGGCTGAATGACAGACTCAAGCCTTAATTTGGAGAAATGCAAATGATCCCCATTGTTTGCTGATCCCTGATACCAGATAAGAACGCGTGAAAACTGCTGGATGCACCAAATTATGACAACTACATTGCAAATTAAAGTAACCTTGACTTTTCATTGAATTCTGCAAAATGTAACACCTCATTCGCCTGGAGGGGAGGGTAAATGCATAGGACCAGTGTCCCCTGTGAATTGACGCACCTGCAGGGTTATTCAAAGAGATCCGAATTGTGGCCTAAAGGTAACCAAATAGTGAAATTCAGGGTACGGTTAACGTTTCTGGCCATTCGGCTATTCAGAGAGCAGGCAGTTCGCCAAATGTTGGCGAATTGCCTGCACATACGGTGCCTGTTCGGTGCCTGTTCGAGGGCAGTGAAATCCCCATAGAGAAGCAATGCTTCGTCTATTCAGAGAACAAAAACCAGCAGTGAAAAGTTGCCGAATTGCCCGGCCATTCGGTGGTTTCATTCGGCAGGTTTATTTAGGCGAATCCCATAGCCTTCAATGTTAAAAATATTCCCGTTTTAATTCAATATCTAATAAACCGTTGATTATTTTATTCTGCAGTAAAAAGCCTCTTTATTTACAGATTTTTTAAGACCTTTTAGGCATTTTTTGGTTTTTTTTTAGCAATTTTTTTTCCCGGTTTTTTTTTAATCGTTTTTTTCTCTTTTCTGTAACAGACTTTTTTATAATCATTCATTGGATCTTATATGTCAATTTCAGACATTTTCGTTCAGTAGTTTCTTTGCAAACAGCGTTTCACTTTTCAAACATTCAAGCGTACTGTTTTTTTTTTCTCACTCCATTCGTCTGCGGTGTCGGCTTTTTCTGGCAGCTGCACTGCGCTGTGATGTTTCTGGCGGCTGCTCGGATTTCTCCGGCGTGTTTGGCTGGATTAATCCAGATGTTTTTGCGGGTTTCGGTGTGCGTTCGCCGGGTTTTGTGGTGAGTGTTCGTCGGGTTTGCGACGGCTTTTCCCTGCACTACGACGACCCTGTGGTGCTTGCTGAATACATCGCAGGGTCGCCGAAATGGGAT
This sequence comes from Leptobrachium leishanense, assembly GCA_009667805.1. NCBI lineage: Eukaryota > Metazoa > Chordata > Amphibia > Anura > Megophryidae > Leptobrachium > Leptobrachium leishanense. The sequence goes on from CM019069.1 coordinate 21,403,401, forward strand.
CGCCAAATCGTACTGAATTGAAGAGACCGAAAAGTCACCGAACGTACCCTGCCTGCATTAATTTACCCTTTTAATTTAAGCACTATATATGTATTTAACCTTTTTGCTGTCGTAGACACTCCAAATTCTGCTGCTCCCCCTATATTAAAGGCATACTGTATTGATAAATAGAGTTCCTTGTTTTGCACTTATTGAGCAGATCCGGGTGACGGCCTCTGCCCAATTATGTTTGTATTTATTTTTGTAGGTGATTTTACTCACATTTTCCCCCTCGCCGGGCGCTGCTCCTCCTATTTGGCTCAGGGGCTCCCAAAACCAAGAGTCCTTGAAACTTTTCTGCACAATTTGCGCTCCTACACAAACTTGTATATCGTACGAGCCGCAAATTGTGCATCACTCGGGACTCGCGCAGACTTCTCGAACACAAGTTCTGTAGTGCCTGCCCGGAGCGATGGATTGGGGCTGCATGCGCATGCACAGATCTGATCCGTCGGCTGCCTCTCTGAGAACACTCGCTACAGTTACAAGTATTTATAAAGCGCCAACAAATTCCTTAGCGCTGTACAATGGGAGAGAGAGATTGGTGACGTCGGCTGCTCTCTGCGCGTGACATCACTAGTGAACGATCTGGTGACTGGCAGCCTGGAAATAATAAAATCCCGGCTACTGGTGACACTGGGTGGAGGAAACTCCTCTTCAATCAGTGTTTTCTGCAAATAGGGGGAGCTGGGGGCACTTGTCCTCCCATCCTCCCATCACTTTAAAGTGTTCAGGATGAGTAGAGTGTCCCTATAAACTTGCACCGCATAAGGCTGTGGTCACACGAGCGCACTGAGTGCATCCATGTGACCACACTTCCCTGCGTACAGCTTTGTGACGGATCGACGGGGATGGCCACACGGGGTAGCGTGTGCACAAATTGTGTGTGTTACCATCGGACGTCAAAAAGCCCTCCCCGTCAAAAAGCAATGACGGATGCTGACGGGCTACAAAGATCCTCCATAGGCTGTGGCCACACGGTCGTCAGAGGGGAAGGAACGTCCACTCTCACCGGCGTTCCTTCCGCTCTGAAAATCGCCCATGTGACCGCAGCCTCAGCGGTGCGTACGTAAATTGCATAGCGCCGCTGCAGTCTGATGTTTGATGCTGCGCGTGCGCGGGAATTCTCTATTTACAATCAGGGTTATTCAAAGAGCTCCGAATTGCTTGAGAAAGATAATCGAACACTGAAAATCAGTGTTCGGTTACCTTTCTTGGCCATTCGGCTATTCAGAGAGCAGGCAATTCGCCAAATCCTGGCGAATTGCCTGCACATACGGTGCCTGTTCGGTGCCTGTTCGAGGGCAGTGAAATCCCCATGAAAAAGCACTGCTTCGGCTATTCAGAGAACACAAACCAGCAGTGAAAGGTTCCCGAAATGCCCTGCCATTCGGTGGTTTAATTCGGCAGGTTTATTCAGGCGAATCCCATAGGCTTCAATGTTAAAAATATTCCTGTTTTAATTAAATATCTAATAAACCGTTCTTTATAAAATTCTGCAGTAAAGAGTCTCTTTATTTATAGATTTTTTAGGATATTTTAAGCATTTTTTCAGAATTTTTTTTTTTTAAAAGTCCGATTTTTTTTTTAAAGTTTTCTTCTTTTTTCTGTAACAGCCCTCTTTATTATCATTCCCTGGACCTCATATGTAAATTTCAGACATTTTCACTCAGTAGTTTCTTTGCAAACAGTGTTTCACTTTCGCACATTCATACAAACTGTTTTCCTAATTTATTCACTGCCTCTTCTGCTGTGTTGAAGGCTGTGATCGGCTCCTGTTCGGGTTTTTCTGTGGTTTTCGGCAGGTTAATCCAGATGTTTTTGAGGCTTTTCGGCGTGCATTCGGTGGGTTTTGCAGTTAGTTTTCGTCAGGTTTGCGGCAGCTTTTCCCTGCAATTCGGGGACCCTGTGGTGTTTGCTGAATACACCGCCGGGTCACCGAAATGGGATCGGCAAAACAAACCGAATTGAAGAGAACGAAAAGTCACTGAACGTGCGGTAACTTTTCGAATCTCTTTGAATAACCCTGAATATATATATTAGAAACAAATTGTATTAAATTTTATTCATTTTTATTACCAGTGCTTTTCTCAGAGAAAGAAAAATCGAAGGTAATTTTAGATTTATGGCATCCATAAATAATGGATACATTCAGGGGAAAAAACAAGTATTTAAGTGCATCATTTTCATGGTGTAACTGCTTGTACGGTTTGGTTTGGGGGAAACCACTACCCATCTGGTTTGCTGGGCATTCGGAAGGTATAGCGTAGGCGCTTACCATTTCTCTTTTCTAACTGTTTGTACGTGTCATTAAAGTGACTGATGAGGTCATTAAGGCTTTTTTTAACACTTACAGTTTGAAAGGTAGGTTGGGACACTTGTAAATGAGCATGAAGTGAGAATGCGCTGGATGACGTCTGGCCCTCAGTATCCTGTCTGAAAGGAATTAAAACACTCATCTGATAATTCCATTAGTAAATAGGATCATTACACATTGAATGCACAGCATGTAACGTGTTCCGGCAGGGTGTGCGCTTTTTATTTAATGTTACATTGCGTCTGGCTTTCTGCATTAATTCTTCCCTCCGCCCAGGTGCTATAGAAGATAACATACAGGGTTATCCAAAGAGATTCGAAAAGTCATCGCACGTTCGGTGACGTTTCGTTCTCTTCAATTCGGTTCCTTTTGCCGATCCCATTTCGGTGACCCTGCGGTGTATTCAGCAAGCACCACAGGGTCCCCGAATTGCAGGGAAAAGCTACCGCAAACCTGACGAAAACTAACCGCAAAACCCGGCGAATGCACGCTGAAAAGCCACAAAAACATCTGGATTAACCTGTGAAAACCACGGAAAAAGCCCAAGCAGGAGCCGATCACACGCAGGGAAGCAGCCGAAGCAGCTGAGACCGCAGACGAGGGAGGTGAATAAATTAGCAAAATAGTTTGTATGAATCGGTGAAAATGAAACGCTGTTTGCAAAGAAACTACTGAGCGAAAATGTCAGAAATTTACACAGGAGGTCCAGGGAATGATAATAAAGAGGGAGGTTACAGAAAAAATAAGTAAACTTAAAAAAAAAAAAAAAAATCGGACTTTTAAAAAAGAAATTCAGAAAAATGTTTAAAATATCCTAAAAAATCTATAAATAAAGAGACTCTTTACTGCAGAATTTTATAATGAACGGTTTATTAGATATTGAATTAAAACGGGAATATTTTTAACATTGAAGCCTATGGGATTCGCCTGAATAAACCTGCCGAATGAAACCACCGAATGGCAGGGCATTTCGGGAACCTTTCACTGCTGGTTTGTGTTCTCTGAATAGCCGAAGCAGTGCTTTTTCATGGGGTTTTCACTGCCCTCGAACAGGCACCGAACAGGCACCTTATGTGCAGGCAATTCGCCAGGATTTGGCGAATTGCCTGCTCTCTGGATAGCCGAATGGCCAAGAAAGGTAACCGACCGCTGATTTTCAGCGTTCGGTTACCTTTCTCAAGCAATTCTGATCTCTTTGGATAACCCTGTTAGAAATTCCAGTGATTCGTTCTATAACAAAATCATCACGTTTTGTATTAAATCCCAAATTCCAGGATAAAATAAAGTCTTCTTTAACCCCTTAAGGACCAATGACGTAACTGTTACATCACAAATGCATTGACTTTAAGGCTCGGGTCAGACGAGCGCAGAGTTCACGTCCGTGTTGCCGCACATTTTAACGTCCATGGTAGCATACAATTATAATCAATAGAGACCCACACACGAAGTACGTGCGCACAGAAGTGCGCACGCACAACGGACGCGGCAAACGGACGCAAGTTAGGCAAGAACGTAAATCCACTAGAACGTAAGCACAGAGTGCGCTGCATCTACAACGTCCGCATAGCTTTGCGTGTGAGTGATGGAACGTGGTCAGACAGACTGCATTTATACGTCCAGCATTTTTGACGGACAAAATGTTTTTCATATTAATTTATTTTCCCTTCTACATCAGTCAGAAAAAACATCAGTCACAAAAACGGACTGTGTGGCCACTACCTTGTCGTCAGTCAGAAAGTACATTCGTTGTGCACAGACGCACAGTGTGCACAGAATGCGCTCGTCTGACCATAGCCTCAAGATCCTTGGTCTTTAAGAGGTTAGTTAAAAGTGTTTCACTGTTTTTCCGTTACTGTGGAAGGGATTATTCACTTAAACGTGCATTAAAATAAAGTTACACGTTTATATCAACATAGTTACAGTTACAAGTATTTATAAAGCGCCAAAATATTCAAGTACAATGGGAGAAACAGAAGGAGGGAGGACCCTGCTCGAGAGCTTACAATCTAAGAGGTGAAGGGATCCAGAGATATAACCAAATCCAAATTCATCTATCTATCTATCTATCTATCTATCCATATCTATCTATCTATCTATCTATCTATCTATCTATCTATCTATCTATCTATCTATCTATCTATCTATCTATCTATCTATCTATCCCATATCTATCTATCTATTCCATATCTATCTATCTATCTATCTCATATCTATCTATCTATCTATCTATCTATCTATCTATCTATGTATCTATCCCATATCTATCTATCTATCTATCCCATATCTATCTATCTATCTATCTATCTATCTATCTATCTATCTATCTATGTATCTATCCCATATCTATCTATCCCATCTATCTATCTATCTATGTATCTATCTATCTCATATCTATCCCATATCTATCTATCCCATCTATCTATCTATCTATGTATCTATCTATCTCATATCTATCCCATATCTATCTATCCCATCTATCTATCTATCTATCTATCTCATATCTATCCCATATCTATCTATCCCATCTATCTATCTATCTATCTATCTATCTATCTATCTATCTATCTATCCCATATCTATCTATCTATCTAATATCTATCTATCTATCTATCTATCTATCTATCTATCTATCTATCTATCTATCTATCTCATATCTATCCCATATCTATCTATCCCATCTATCTATCTATCTATCTATCTATCTATCTATCTATCTATCTATCTATCTATCTATCTATCTATCTATCTATCTATCTATCCCATATCTATCTATCTATCTAATATCTATCTATCTATCTATCTATCTATCTATCATCTATCTATCTATCTATCTATCTATCCCATATCTATCTATCCCATATCTATCTATCTATCTATCTATCCCATATCTATCTATCTATCTATCTATCTATCTATCTATCTATCTATCTATCTATCCCATATCTATCTATCTATCTATCTATCTATCTATCTATCTATCTATCTATCTATCTATCTATCTATCTATCGGATATCTATCTATCCCATATCTATCTATCTATCTATCTATCTATCTATCTATCTATCTATCTATCTATCTATCTATCTATCCCATATCTATCTATCCCATATCTATCTATCTATCTATCTATCTATCTATCTATCTATCTATCTATCTATCTATTCTATCTATCTATCTATCTATCCCATATCTATCTATCCTATATCTATCTATCCCATCTATCTATCTATCTATCTATCTATCTATCTATCTATCTATCTATATCTATCTATCTATCTATCCCATATCTATCTATCTATCTATCTATCTATCTATCTATCTATCTATCTATCTCATATCGATCTATCTATCTATCTATCTATCTATCTATCTATCTATCTATCTATCGCATATCTATCTATCCCATATCTATCTATCTATCTATCTATCTATCTATCTATCTATCTATCTATCTATCTATCTATCTATCTATCTATCTATCTATCTATCTATCTATCTATCTATCCCAGTCTTAAGTCACTCAAGAGCTCCCTACTAACATACCTCAATACAGAATGCACCTGTAAACATGTAACATAATGACTATTTCCTACATATTTATTTTCTGTTAATCTGTATATGTGGTTTTTTTTAATATCTTGCATTTTATTACTTTGTATTTCTGTAACACTTCAATGTTCTTGAACGCAGGACATACTTTAAAATGAGAGAAATCTCAATGTATCCTTCCTGGTAAAATACTTTATAAATAAATAAATAAATATATTTCTATCTATCCTATATCTATCTATCCCATATCTATCTATCTATCTATCTATCTATCTATCTATCTATCTATCTATCTATCTATCTATCTATCTATCTATCTATCTATCTCATATCTATCTATCTATCTATCTATCTATCTATCTATCTATCTATCTATCTATCTATCTATCCCATATCTATCTATCTCATATCTATCTATCTATCTATCTATCTATCTATCTATCTATCTATCTATCTATCTATCTATCTATCCCATATCTATCCCATATCTATCTATCTATCTATCTATCTATCTATCTATCTATCTATCTATCTATCTATCTATCTATCTATCCCATATCTATCCCATATCTATCTATCTATCTATCTATCTATCTATCTATCTATCTATCTATCTATCTATCTATCTATCTATCTATCCCATATCTATCCCATATCTATCTATCTATCTATCTATCTATCTATCTATCTATCTATCCCATATCTATCTATCTCATATCTATCTATCTATCTATCTATCTATCTATCTATCTATCTATCTATCTATCTATCTATCTATCCCATATCTATCTATCTCATATCTATCTATCTATCTATCTATCTATCTATCTATCTATCTATCTATCTATCTATCTATCTATCTATCTATCCCATATCTTATCTATCTCATATCTATCTATCTATCTATCTATCTATCTATCTATCTATCTATCTATCTATCTATCTATCCCATATCTATCTATCTCATATCTATCTATCTATCTATCTATCTATCTATCTATCTATCTATCTATTCTATCTATCTATCTATCTTCTATCTATCCCATATCTATCTATCTATCTATCTATCTATCTATCCCATATCTATCTATCTATCTATCTATCTATCTATCTATCTATCTATCTATCTATCTATCCCATATCTATCCCATATCTATCTATCTATCTATCTATCTATCTATCTACTATCTATCTATCTATCTATCTATCTATCTATCCATATCTATCCCATATCTATCTATCTATCTATCTATCTATCTACTATCTATCTATCTATCATCTATCTATCTCATATCTATCTATCTAATCTATCTATCTATCTATCTATCTATCTATCTATCTATCTATCTATCTATCCCATATCTATCTATCTCATATCTATCTATCTATCTATCTATCTACTATCTATCTATCTATCTATCTATCTATCTATCTTATCCCATATCTATCTATCTCATATCTATCTATCTATCTATCTATCTATCTATCTATCTATCTATCTATCTATCCCATATCTATCTATCTCTCATATCTATCTATCTATCTATCTATCTATCTATCTATCTATCTATCTATCTATCTATCTATCCCATATCTATCTATCTCATATCTATCTATCTATCTATCTATCTATCTATCTATCTATCTATCTATCTATCTATCTATCTATCTATCTATCTATCCCATATCTATCTATCTCATATCTATCTATCTATCTATCTATCTATCTATCTATCTATCTATCTATCCATCTACAGTGGCAAGAAAAAGTATGTGAACCCTTGGGATTACGTGGAGTTTTGCATGAATTGTCATAAAATGTGCTCTGATCTTCATCTAAGTCACAACAATTGAAAAAACACAGTCTGCTTAAAATAATACAACACAAACATTATTTGTTGTCATGTGTTTATTGAACAGAACATGTAAACATTCACAGTGCAGGGTGGAAAAAGTATGTGAACCTAGCCTAATGACTTCTCAAGAGCTAATGGAGCCAGGAGTGAGCCAACCTTGAGTCCAATCAGTGTGATATTATTGGCTGTGTTGCTGAAAGCTGTCCTGCTCTTTAAAAACACACACCAGTTTTGGATTTACTGGTTTCAAGAAGCACTGCCTGATGTGAACCATGCCTCACAGAAAAGAGCTCTCAGAAGACCTACGGTCAAGAATTGTTGACTTGCATTAAGCTGGAAAGGGTTACAAAAGTATCTCCAAAAGCCTTGATGTTCATGTGTCCACGGTAAGACAGACTGTCTACAAATGGATAAAGTTCAGCACTGTTGCTACTCTCCCTAGGCGTGGTCATCCTGTAAAGATGACTGCAAGAGCAGGCTATCCCATATCTATCTATCTATCTATCTATCTATCTATCTATCTATCTATCTATCTATCTATCTATCTATCTATATCTATCTATCTATCTATCTATCTATCTATCTATCTATCCCATATCTATCTATCTATCTATCTATCTATCTATCTATCTATCTATCTATCTATCTATCTATCTATCCCATATCTATCTATCTATCTATCTATCTATCTATCTATCTATCTATCTATCTATCTATCCCATATCTATCCCATATCTATCTATCTATCTATCTATCTATCTATCTATCTATCTATCTATCTATCTATCTATCTATCCATATCTATCTATCTATCTATCTATCTATCTATCTATCTATCTATCTATCTCATATCTATCTATCTATCTATCTATCTATCTATCTATCTATCTCATATCTATCTATCTATCTATCTATCTATCTATCTATCTATCTATCTATCCCATATCTATCTATCTATCTATCTATCTATCTATCCCATATCTATCTATCTATCTATCTATCTATCTATCTATCTATCTATCTATCTATCTATCTATCTATCTATCTATCTATCTATCTATCCCATATCTATCTATCTATCTATCCCATATCTATCTATCTATCTATCCCATATCTATCTATCTATCTATCTATCTACCTATCTATCGCATATCTATCTATCTCATATCTATCTATCTATCTATCTATCTATCTATCTATCTATCTATCTATCTATCTATCTATCTATCTATCTATCTATCTATCTATCTATCCTATATCTGCAAGAACAATTCACAGAGGTATAAAAGTGGATCAAACACAACAAACTTTTCTTAAATACTGACAAAACGGTAACGATGCTCTTTGAAAAAAACCTAAACTACATAAATTGCAAAATCCCCATCTATGTGTTGGGACAAAATCAAATGGCACGCTGACCACAGTCACTTCTCTCAAATATCTAGGTATGTGGTTAGACCCAAATCTATCCTTTGGCCCCCACATCGAAAAACTCTCATCTAAACTTTACCCCAAACTAGGTGCCCTGTACAGAAACCAATCCTGCCTGAGTCCCGCGGTAAGAAAGCAGATTGTACAACAAATACTTATGCTGGCTATTGATTACGGAGATGTAGTGTATGCAGCCGCCCCGCAAACACATCTTCAGAAACTTACTACATTGTATAACTCATTCTGCCGCTTTGTGCTACAATGTAACTACATGACCCACCATTGTGACATGCTAAAAGAACTAAACTGGCCGTCCCTGAAATCCAGACGCACCCTTCACCTTTCCAACCTGGTGTTTAAGAGCTTTACTGGGAAGCTGCCATCCTACCTGAATACTGCTTCCCCCAGCAGTTCCCTCATCCTATAACCTCCGATCCAGGACCAGCACCTTACTTGCAATACCACAATACAAAAAGACAGTGGCTCGATCCTCATTTTCCTACAGAGAACCGCAGTTATGGAATAACCTCCCATACACCATCAAATCTTCCCCCAGTCTTAAGTCACTCAAGAGCTCCCTACTAACATACCTCAATACAGAATGCACCTGTAAACATGTAACATAATGACTATTTCCTACATATTTATTTTCTGTTAATCTGTATATGTGGTTTTTTTTAATATCTTGCATTTTATTACTTTGTATTTCTGTAACACTTCAATGTTCTTGAACCCAGGACATACTTTAAAATGAGAGAAATCTCAATGTATCCTTCCTGGTAAAATACTTTATAAATAAAAAATAAATATATTTCTATCTATCCTATATCTATCTATCCCATATCTATCTATCTATCTATCTATCTCTATCTATCTATCTATCTATCTATCTATCTATCTATCTATCTATCTATCTCTATCTATCTAATCTATCTATCTATCTTATCTATCTATCTATCTATCTATCTATCTATCTATCACCCATATCTATCTATCTCATATCTATCTATCTATCTATCTATCTATCTATCTATCTATCTATCTATCTATCTATCTATCTATCCCATATCTATCTATCTCATATCTATCTATCTATCTATCTATCTATCTATCTATCTATCTATCTATCTATCTATCTCATATCTATCTATCTATCTATCTATCTATCTATCTATCTATCTATCTATCTATCTATCTATCTATCTATCTATCTATCTATCTATCTATCTATCCCATATCTATCTATCTATCTATCTATCTATCTATCTATCTATCTATCTATCTATCTCCTATCTATCTATCTATCTATCTATCTTCTATCCCATATCTATCTATCTCATATCTATCTATCTCATATCTATCTATCTATCTATCTATCATCTATCTATCTATCTATCTATCTATCTATCTATCTACTATCTATCTATCTATCTATCTATCTATCCCATATCTATCTATCTCATATCTATCTATCTATCTATCTATCTATATCTATCTATCTATCTATCTATCTATCTATCTATCTATCTATCTCATATCTATCTATCTATCTATCTATCTATCTATCTATCTATCTATCTATCTATCTCATATCGATCTATCTATCTATCTATCTATCTATCTATCTATCTATCTATCTATCTATCTATCTATCTATCTATCTATCTATCTATCTATCTATCCCATATCTATCTATACCCATATCTATCTATCTATCTATCTATCCCATATCTATCTATCTCATATCTATCTATCTCATATCTATCTATCTATCTATCTATCTATCTATCTATCTATCTATCTATCTATCTATCTATCTACAGTGGCAAGAAAAAGTATGTGAACCCTTTGGGATTACGTGGAGTTCTGCATGAATTGGTCATAAAATGTGCTCTGATCTTCATCTAAGTCACAACAATTTGAAAAACACAGTCTGCTTAAAATAATACAACACAAACATTATTTGTTGTCATGTGTTTATTGAACAGAACATGTAAACATTCACAGTGCAGGGTGGAAAAAGTATGTGAACCCCTAGCCTAATGACTTCTCCAAGAGCTAATTGGAGCCAGGAGTGAGCCAACCTTGAGTCCAATCAGTGTGATATTATTGGCTTGTTTGCTGAAAGCTGTCCTGCTCTTTAAAAACACACACCAGTTGGGTTTACTGGTTTCAAGAAGCACTGCCTGATGTGAACCATGCCTCGCAGAAAAGAGCTCTCAGAAGACCTACGATCAAGAATTGTTGACTTGCATTAAGCTGGAAAGGGTTACAAAAGTATCTCCAAAAGTCTTGATGTTCATGTGTCCACGGTAAGACAGACTGTCTACAAATGGATAAAGTTCAGCACTGTTGCTACTCTCCCTAGGCGTGGTCATCCTGTAAAGATGACTGCAAGAGCAGGCTATCCCATATCTATCTATCTATCTATCTATCTATCTATCTATCCATATCTATCTATCTATCTATCTATCTATCTATCTATCTATCCCATATCTATCTATCTATCTATCTATCTATCTATCTATCTATCTATCTATCTATCTATCTATCCCATATCTATCTATCTATCTATCTATCTATCTATCTATCTATCTATCTATCTATCTATCTATCTATCTCTATCTATCTATCCCATATCTATCTATCTATCTATCTCTATCTATCTATCTCATATCTATCTATCTATCTATCTATCTATCTATCTATCTATCTATCTATCTATCTATCTATCTATCTATCCCATATCTATCTATCTATCTATCTATCTATCTATCTATCTATGTCTATCTATCTCATATCTATCTATCTATCTATCTATCTATCTATCTCATATCTATCTATCTATCTATCTATCTATCTATCTATCTATCTATCTATCTATCTATCTATCTATCTCATATCTATCTATCTATCTATCTATCTATCTATCTATCTATCTATCTATCTATCTATCTATCTATCTATCTATCTATCCCATATCTATCTATCTATCTATCCCATATCTATCTATCTATCTATCTATCTATCTATCTCTATCTATCTCTATCTATCTCTATCTATCTCTATCTATCTCTATCTATCTCTATCTATCTCTATCTATCTCTATCTATCTCTATGTATCTCTATTTCTCCCTCAGTTTTCGTTCCTGGAGAGTGAAATGATCGCTGATCTTTGGGACAGACAATACGGATAACATGAGGGTTCCGATTTATTTCCTAAGTGACTTTAAACAGAAAAACTCTAATCAGTAAAATATTGACATTGTGCCTTTATTCCACTCTCTATCGAGAATAAAATAATGTAACTTTGACGCTTGAATATGAGATGAAATATCAAAGAAAGGGGGAAAACAATATTTTCTAAGTAATCTAAATGAAGAAGACAGCTTAGATTGTAAGCTCACGGGATGTCTGAGCACTTGGTTAAGTGCTGCACTACTTGGACAGTCATCCTACGGGCAGGGTCATCTTTTCATTATGTATCATGTACGTCTCCTGTTTGTGCGCCCCTATTATAAAGCGCTACGGAATATGTTGGCGCTTTATAAATGCCTGTAATAATAATAAAAATAATGATCAAGAAAGCATCCAGTGCCGCGCGTTTACATTGCGTCATAAAGGCCGTCTTTCCTTTGTCTCAGTCACAGGTTTTTCTTATTTTACAAATCCTGAAGGAGGGGGGATGGGAGCTCCTTTGTTATATTGGAATGGACACATTGTAACCAATCACAGCTCCGGTGTTTAATGATTAGAGGGGAGGGGGCTCCACAGATCCTGCTCCATAATACTAAGTATCCGTAGAATATCCACCTGCACGAACAAACAGGCGCCGGAGCGACAGACAAAGAGCAGCGATTATTATTATTATGATCATTTATATAGAATCAGTATTTTATGCAATGTATTAAAAGTGTGAAAAGATAAATCTCCACTTCTCACATCTCCCAACTTTTTAAAGGGAGTAGATGGTCATGTTAGGGAATGTCGCTGTAGGCGGGGCCTGGGACAAGGCTATAGACAGGTAGGAAATTTTTCTGAAATAATTAAGTAATTTATGTCAAAGTATCTTATTTACAGCAATTTCTAACAACATTTATTATAACTTACAGATTCTTTGCTGGGACTTTTATTGCTGTACAGCTCTGTTATACATCTGCACACCCCAGATATATAGAGAAGCTCCTAAAAGGACACCCACACACTCGAATTATATAGAGGAGCCCCTAAAAAGACACCCACACACCCTGAATATATGGAGGAGACCCTAAAAGACAAACACACACCCGAATTATATGGAGGAGCCCCTAAAAAGACACCCGCACACCCTGAATATATGGAGGAGCCCCTAAAAAGACACCCGCACACCCTGAATATATGAGGAGACCCTAAAAAGACTCCCACACACCCTGAATATATGGAGGAGCCCCTAAAAAGACACCCGCACACCCTGAATATATGAGGAGACCCTAAAAAGACTCCCACACACCCTGAATATATGGAGGAGCCCCTAAAAAGACACCCGCACACCCTGAATATAGAGAGGACCCTAAAAAGACTCCCACACACCCTGAATAATATGAGGAGCCCCTAAAAAGACACCCGCGCACACCCTAATTATATGGAGGAGCCCCTAAAAGGCAACCTGCACACCCTGAATATATGGAGAGACCCTAAAAAGACACCCACACACCCTGAATATATGGAGGAGACCCTAAAAGACAAACACACACCCGAATTATATTGGAGAGCCCTAAAAAGACACGCCACACCCTGGATAATGAGGAGACCCTAAAAAGACTCCCACACACCCTGAATATATGGAGGAGCCCCTAAAAACACCCGCACCCGCACACCTGAACTATATATATGAGGAGACCCTTAAGATCCCACACACACCCTGAATATATGGAGGAGCCCCTAAAAAGACACCCGCACACCCCTGAAATATGGGAGGAGCCCCCTAAAAAGGCACCTGCACACCCTGAATAAATATATGGAGGAGCCCCTAAAAAAGACACGGCACACCCTGAATATATGGAGGAGCCCTAAAGACACCCGCACACCCTGAATATATGGAGGAGCCCCTAAAAAAGACACCTGCACCACCCTGAATATATGGAGGAGCCCCTAAAAGACACCCGCACACCCTGAAGTATATGGAGGAGCCCCTAAAAGACACCCACACACCTTGAATATATGGAGGAGCCCTAAAAGAGACACCCGCACACCCTGAATATATGGAGGAGCCCCTAAAAAGACACCACACACCCACCCTGATGAATATATGGAGGAGCCCCTAAAAAGACACCCGCACACCCTGAATATATGAGGAGACCCTAAATAGACTCCCACACACCACTGAATATATGGAGGAGCCCTAAAAACACCCCGCACCCCTGAATATAATGGAGGAGCCCCTAAAAAGACACCTGCACCCCTGAATATATGGAGGAGCCCTAAAAAGACACCGGCACACCCTGAATATATGGAGGAGCCCCTAAAAGAGACACCCGCACACCCTGAATTATGGAGGAGCCCCTAAAAAAGACACCCGCACACCCTGATATATGGAGGAGCCCTAAAAAGACACCCGCCACTACCCTGAATATATGGAGGAGCCCCCTAAAAGACACCCACAACACCTTATACAATATATGGAGGAACCCATAAAAAGACACCCGCACACCCTGAATATATGGAGGAGCCCCTAAAAGACACCCCACACACCTTGAATATATGGAGAGAACCCCTAAAAAACCCGCACACAACTGAATATATGAGGAAGCCCCTAAAAGAGACACCCGCACACCCTGAATATATGAGGAGCCCCTAAAAGACACCCGCGCACACCCTGAATATTGTGGAATGGAACCCCTAAAAGACACCAGCCCACCCTAAATATATGGAGGAGCCCCTAAATAGACACCGCACACCCTGAATAATGGAGGAGCCCCCTAAAAAGGCACCCGCACACCCTGAATATATGGAGGAGCCCTAAAAAGACACCACACACCTCTGAATATATGGAGGAGTCCCTAAAAAGACACACCGCACACCCTCCTGAATATATGGAGGAGCCCCTAAAAATACACCCGCACACCCTAAATATATGGAGGAGCCCCTAAAAAAGACACCCGCCACACCCTGAATATATGGAGGAGCCCCTAAAAAGGCACCTGCACACCCCTGATATGGAGAGCCCTAAAAGAAAGACACCGGCACACCCTGAATAGTATGGAGAGCCCTAAAAGACACCCGCACACCCTGAATATATGGAGGAGCCCCTAAAAAGACACCTGCACACCCTGAATATATGGAGAGCCCTAAAAAGACACCCACACACCCTGAATATATATGGAGGAGCCCCTAAAACACACCCGCACACCTTGAATATATGGAGGAGCCCCTAAAAGAGACAACCCGCACACCCTGATAATATATGGAGGAACCCCCTTAAAAAGACACCCGCACACCCTGAATATATGAGGAGACCCTAAAAAACTCCCACACACCCTGAATATATGAGGAGCCCCTAAAAAGACACCCGCACACCTGAATATATGGAGGAGCCCCAAAAGACAACCTGCACACCCTGAATATATGGAGAGCCCTAAAAAGACACCGGCACACCCTGAATATATGGAGGAGCCCCTAAAAGACACCGCACACCCTGAATATATGGAGGAGCCCCTAAAAAAACACCCGCCACACCCTGAATATATGGAGGAGCCCCTAAAAAGAAACACCCGCACACACCCTGAATATATGGAGGAGCCCCTAAAAGACACCCGCACACCACCTGAATATATGGAGGAGCCCCTAAAAAAAGCACACCTGCACACCCTGAATATATGAGGAGCCCCTAAAAAGACACCCGCACACTCTGAATATATGGAGGAGCCCCTAAAAGACACCCACACACCCTGAATATATGAGGAGCCCCTAAAAAGACACCCACACACCCTGAATATATGGAGAGCCCTAAAAAGACACCCACACACCTCTGAAATATATGGAGGAGCCCCTATGAAAGAACACCCGCACACCCTGAATAATATGGAGGAGCCCCTAAAAGACACCCCACACACCTTGAATTATATAAGGAGCAGCCCGTAAAAAAGACACCCGCACACCCTGAATATATGGAGGAGCCCCTAAAAGAGACACCCCACACACCCTGTGAATATATGGAGGAGCCCCTAAAAGACACCGCACACCTGAATAATATGGAGGAGCCCCCTAAAAAGACACCCAGCACACCTTGAATATATGGAGGAACCCCTAAAAAGACACCGCACACGCCTGAATATATGAGGAGCCCCTAAAAGACCACCCACACACCCTGAATAAGGAGGAACCCCTAAAAAGACACCCGCACACCCTGAGAATATATGGAGGAGCCCCTAAAAGAGACACCCGCACACCCTGAATATATGGAGGAGCCCCTAAAAAGACACCCGCACACCCTGAATATATGGGAACCCCTAAAAGACACCAGCCCACCCTAAATATATGGAGGAGCCCCTAAAAAGCACCCGCACACCCTGAATATATGGAAGAGCCCTTCTAAGAAAGACAAACACACCCTGATATATATATGGAGGAGTCCCTAAAAAGACAACCCGCACACACCCTGAATATATGGAGGAGCCCCTAAAAATACACCTACACACCCTGAATATATGGAGGAACCCCTAAAAAGACACCCGCACACCCCTGAAATATATGGAGGAGCCCCTAAAAAAGACACCCGCACACACCTGAATTTATTGGAGGAAGCCCTAAAAGACCCCGCAGCCACCCCTGAATAGTAAGGAGACCCTACAAAGACTCCCACACACACCTGAATATATGGAGGAGCCCCTAAAAGAGACACCTGCACACCCTGCGCTAAATATATGGAGGAGCCCTAAAGGACACCCACACACCTGAATATATGGAGGAAACCCTAAAAAGACACCCACACACCTTGAATATATGGAGGAACCCCTAAAAGACACCACACACCTGAATATATGGAGGAACCCCTAAAAAGACACCCACACACCTTGAATATATGGAGGAACCCCTAAAAGACACCCACACACCTTGAATATATGGAGGAGCCCCTAAAAGACACCCACACACCTTGAATATATGGAGGAACCCCTAAAAGACACCCACACACCTTGAATATATGGAGGAACCCCTAAAAGACACCCACACACCTTGAATATATGGAGGAACCCCTAAAAGACACCCACACACCTTGAATATATGGAGGAGGAACCCCTAAAAGACACCCACACACCTGAATATATGGAGGAGCCCCTAAAAGAGACACCCGCACACCCTGAATATATGGAGGAGCCCTTAAAAAGACACCCGCACACCCTGAATATATGGAGGAGCCCCTAAAAGACACCCGCACACCCCTGAAATATATGGAGGAGCCCCTAAAAAGACACCCGCACACCCTGAATATATGGAGGAACCCCTAAAAGACACCCACACACCTTGAATATATGGAGGAACCCCTAATAGACACCAGCACACCCTGAATATATGGAGGAACCCCTAAAAAGACACCCGCACACCCTGAATACATGGAGGAGCCCCTAAAAAGACACCCTGAATATATGGAGGAACCCCTGAAAATACACCCTGAATATATGGAGGAGCCCCTAAAAAGACATTCAAGCACCCAAAATAAATTGGACTGTGGAAAAAGAGGACATTAGGAAAAATATCCTGACACTTTGTGAGTTTTATTGCTTTGCAGCTCCGTTATGCGCTTACACATTTCGAAAATAATGACGAGTCTCTAAAATGGCAAGCGAGCACCCAAAATATAGAGAGCAGCTCCAAAAAAAAAGAGAGATTCAGAGACAAAAGAGGGAATGGAGGAACTGGGAATTCAGTTGGGGTGTCTGGAAGTTCTGATTTATATTATTTTTTTATAATTAAACACGCTGTTATGTTTCTATATATAATCACGTCTTTTTCTTTATAAATTTTCCTTATCGATTTTTTTTTTTGCGCATAGACTTTTGTTTCGATATTTTAGTGAGAAATAAGCGCGCGCGCATTACCTGT
Organism: Leptobrachium leishanense; assembly: GCA_009667805.1. NCBI lineage: Eukaryota > Metazoa > Chordata > Amphibia > Anura > Megophryidae > Leptobrachium > Leptobrachium leishanense. The sequence continues at coordinate 21,421,672 of CM019069.1, forward strand.
CGAGAAGCGTTTAAAATAATGCCTGCGCATACACGAACCCAAACTTCTAAACGATATAAGAAATTGGATTTATTTGAAAAAAAAAAAAAATGGGCAATTTCTGGATAAAACCCAATAAATAAACCATGCTTTCTGTAAAAACATATATGTTACGTTCCATTTTGAGAGCGTTTATTCATTTCAATCACGGTCATCACACCCTCATCTGTTACAATATATCCCTGTGATGCTCAGACGTTCCAGCATCAGCCCAAGCAACGAGGTGCGGAGACACAAGACAAAGGGACCGGCGGAGAGATGACGGAATTGATCTGACATCTCCCGGCAGATGGTTCGCTGCAGGATAGATACCAGTGTGCGTCCCTCCTTGGGATCAGGTGTAATTCAGGATTTTTCTTTAATTCGGCCCTGTCAGGGTTTATTGTTCGTCATCTGACGCGGTTATCTCGGCGGTGCCGGCTCTGTCCCTTCTCATTAATCTGTCCGTCTCTCATATATAAGGATATTCCTTCTAGGAATCAGCAGCGGCTGTGATTCACTTTGCATCACTTACTTATGTCAGGCGCGATGGAAAGGCACGTGTACTGATTCTACACAACAAAGGCTTTACACTTATCCTATCTGCATAAATATATAAATATATAGGTATATCGATCTATACACAGATAAACATATATACAGGGCTATGCGGAAAGAGCCAAACTGGCCCAAAAATTGCACCGAACAATGAATTTCCCCATACATTGACATTAGGGATGTGCGTTTCAGAATTTCGGAATTTTCATGAAATTTCCCGATTCGTGTCTTCGGATTCGGCCGAATTTCCGAATCGGATCAGACCCGAGAACCGACAGATCCGAAAAGTTTTCCGAGCCGAATCGAATTTTTTTTGGATTTTTCGAATGGACTTGAATGTGTCAAATCGAAATTTATTTTTGCTCTATTCATGATTTCGGTTCCATTCGTGATTTCGGTTCCATTTCGGTAATTCTGGAAATCGTATATTTAACTATTATCGGTTATATCGCTGATTCTGTAAATTTTGTATTTGTAAATGCGTATCACTTGTTTCTTGTGGCATTCGGGTCAGTTTAGCGTTTTTTAAATCGTTTTGTTCATTTTTTTTGTTCCTTGGCTTTCATACCATTTTAATATGAATAAAAAAAGTAAACCATAGTAGTTTACGTCAAAAGGAATAGAGTTAGACACTTTGAAACGAGGAGAACAGACATTCCGAAAAAAAAACGAAAATTTCCGAAATCACGAAAAGTCGATTCAAAAAACGAGCAGAGTGACCCGAAAACACGAAAATGGTTGATATTCCGAAAAAAAAAATGCATACGAAAAACGAGCCGAACTGAACCGAAACGAAACAGAAATCGGCCGAAACGAGCCGAATTGAAATTTTAAACATCCGAACGAATCGAACCGAATCGAACCAAAAAAAAATCGGTGCACAAGTCTAATTGACATTTCGTGGCCTTTCAAAACCTGACAGCGAAATACGGTGGATGTTCGGCGACAGTGAAATACCCCATAGAGAAGTAATGGTTAATCTATTCACAGATGCCGAACAGCTGAGGATTGTCAGTGAATTGCCCTGCCGTGCAGTGGTTTCATTCGGCAGGTTTAATCAGGCGAATCCCATAGGTTTCAATGTTAAAAATATTCCCCATTTTTACTCAATATCTAATAAACCGTTTACTCTTGTTATTTGCATCAAAAAGTCTCTTCATTTATTGATTTTTTAGGATTTTTTTAGGCATTTTTCGGGATTTTTTGGATAGATGTTTTTTTCTGATTTTTTTTTAGTAGCTTTCTTTTTTCTGAAACAGACCTTTATATCATTATTCATAGGATCTTCTATGTTAATTCCAGACATTTGAATCCAGTAGTTTTTTTGCAAACAGTGTTTAAGATTTGAAACTTTCAATCGTTTTTTTTTTTACCCTTTTCGTCGACTTGTCAGTTTTTTCCAGTAGCCGGTCAGCACTGTGTTCGGCCGATCGTCGGCTTTGTTTCGGATACGTTCGGGTTTTATTCGTCGGTTTTGCGGCAGATTTTCAGATGCGGTCAGTGGATTTTCCCTGCACTTGGGACCCTGCAGTGAATGCTGAATTCCCCACAGGTTCGGGAATCTGATTCCCCAAAGTGCGGGGAATGAAAGAGCACTGAAATGTCAGTGGCATTTCAGTGCTCTCTGAATAACCCCTGTAATCTGCATTAAGTATATAAATATATAGGTATATTGATCAATACACCAGTATTGTTACCATTATTTTGTTAAGACCCTAGAGAGCAAGCTCTCATACCAGGATATATCCTTTATCTACACCCACCCTGCCAACTCTCGCCTCCAAGACTTCTCAAGGGATGTTCCAGTCCTGTGGAATGACTTGCCTCGCCCTATCAAACTCTCCCCTGATCTTCAGGCCTTCAAGAAATCCCTCAAAACCCATCTCTACAGATTATCGTACCACATCACTGACGCAACTCATCCCTCTGCTCACCTACTCACACTTGATTGAAGCCGCTTCTATGGCCCCACCATTCCTGAACCGTTGGCACTAATGATCCTGCCGTCCAGTAAAACTCCTTTTGTCTTCCTCAACCCTCAATCCCTCTAGACTGTAAGCTCCTGTGAGAAGGGCCCTCTACACCTACAGGGTTATTCAGAGAGAAGTGAAAACCAAGAGAATGACTGTAGAAGTGAAAATTTTAGGCCATTTATAGGCCAAAATAGCCAAACCAGAAAAATTCTCCCATTTATCTCACTTTCCAAATCGGCTGTGTGGCCTAAATTGTTCTCTTCTCCTGGTTTTCACCTCTTTCTGAATAACCCTGCTAGTGTTTCCATTCTATGTCCGTTTATCTGTATCTTGTTCTCTTTGGTTCTGGTAAAGCGCTACAGATTTTGCTGGCGATATATAAAAGATGATAATAATATAAATACAGTTGTGTTCAAAATTATTCAACCCCCAATGCTGTAAAGGGTTTTAGGAATTTAGTGTACATTTGTAATTGTATTCAGAATGAAATCCTACAAGGACTTTTTAAAGAACCATATGCAACTAAAATGACATCAATTGGTTTTGTAATACAGTAGTAAATGTTTCTTTTGTGAATTCTTCATTGACACAATTATTCAACCCCTTAAAGACTATCACTCTGAAGAACAGAGGTTCATTCAAGTGTTTTCAATCAGGTATTGAAACCACCTGTGGATGTCATGGAGCAGCAATAAAGCATAATAAGCACCAATTAGGCAGCTTTAAAATGACTGTGATACTCAGCTCCTTCTAGACATTTACTGGTGTGGTTACAAACATGGTGAAGTCAAGAGAATGGTCCAGGAAGACAAGAGAAGAGGTGATTACTCTTCACAGGAAGGGCAATGGCTATAAGAAGATTGCAAAGATGTTAAACCTACCAAGAGAGACCGTAGGAAGCATCATTCGCAAATTCAAGGCAAAGGGCACTGTTGAAACGCTACCTGGTCGTGGCAGAAAGAAGATGCTGACTTCCACTGCTGTGCGCTACCTGAAGCGCAGAGTGGAGAAAAGTCCCCGTGTGACTGCTGAGGAACTGAGAAAAGATTTGTCAGATGTGGGTACTGAAGTTTCAGCTCAGACAATACGGCGCACACTGCGTAATGAAGGCCTCCATGCCAGAACTCCCAGGCGCACCCCCTTGCTGTCTCCAAAGAATAAGAAGAGTCGACTGCAGTATGCCAAAAGTCATGTGGACAAACCACAGAAGTTTTGGGATAGTGTTCTGTGGACTGATGAAACAAAATTAGAACTGTTTGGGCCCATGGATCAAAGCTATGTTTGGAGGAGGAAGAACAAGGCCTATGAAGAAAAGAACACCTTGCCTACTGTGAAGCATGGCGGGGGGTCAATCATGCTTTGGGGCTGTTTTGCTTCTGCAGGTACAGGGTAGCTTCAGCGTGTGCAAGTACCATGAATTCTCTTCAGTACCAGGAGATATTGGATGACAATGTGATGCAGTCCGTCACAAACCTGAGGCTTGGGAGACGTTGGACCTTTCAACAGGACAATGATCCCAAGCATACCTCCAAGTCCACTAGAGCATGGTTGCAGATTAAAGGCTGGAACATTTTGGAGTGGCCATCGCAGTCACCTGACTTAAATCCAATTGAGAACCTCTGGTGGGACTTAAAGAAAGCAGTTGCAGTGCGCAAGCCTAAGAATGTGACTGAACTGGAGGCTTTTGCCCATGACGAATGGGCGAAGATACCCGTAGATGGCTGCAAGACACTTGTGTCAAGCTATGCTTCACGTTTAAAAGCTGTTATAACTGTAAAAGGATGTTGTACTAAGTACTAAGATTGAATGTCACTTGGGGGTTGAATAAAACTGATAATGATGTGAGCACAGAAAAGACATTTGTGGTTATTTCATTATAAATGTTATGTTATATTTGTCTGACCTACACGTGCCTCTTTGATTTAATTGTAAGCAAGATGACTGAATGATCAAAATCAATGTCAAACTGGCCAAAACACTCAATTTCAGTGGGGGTTGAATAATTTTGAACACAACTGTATATATATATCTCCTGCACTTTCATGGATTCCAAACTGCCTGGTGTTACGGTCGCCGACAATACCATATAGAAGTAGATGAACCAGTAATCCGTGGTCTTCTTGATGAAAGCTTTTGTTTATTGAAAGGATGTCAATGTTTACGTTTCAGTTATTAGTTATACATCTGTTGTCCTGAAGAACCTTATAACTGAAACATAAACATTGACATTCATTCAATAAATGAAAGTTTTCAACATGTAGGCCCCGGTGTGCTGGTCCATATACTTGCATATAATATATATTGTGATGGTGTGATGGGGGCAGGGGGATAGACCACCGTTAGTCAGCAGGCACTTCCTCAATAGGGTTAATTCTCAGCTGTCTACTGATTAAGAACGCCCTGCCTTTATAGGTACTGTGGTTCCCTCTTGGAGAGCAGTCTTTTTGCTGGGTGCAGCAGAGGCGGAAACAAAACCCTGAAGTTCCTATGGGAAGCACAAAATCATTAATTCGTTGTTTGCTTTACTGGTAAGCGGCTTAGCCGCCCAGTATTATAGTGAGGGAGGAACAAGTGTTTTGTTAGTCTCCGAATGAGAAGTAGGCTTTTGATTTATATTTTATTTGCATATTTATTTGGACGCTCTGCCTGCACTGTGGCTGGAAAAATAAAGAGACGTCTCAAACAGTGAATGGTCTGTCCAGTGGCTATATCACAATACTCATACCATAGAAGACGCACTCTGGGACTCGTAAAAATAAAACAAAAAAGTTTATTGTATCATTTAAAATACATATAGCCCGACATTTCGGCTCTATCTGAGCCTTTATGTTTATGTTGATAAAGGCTGAGATAGAGTTGAAATGTCAGGCTATATATGTTTTAAATGATACAATAAACCTTTATGTTTTATATTTACAAGTCCCAGAGTGCGTCTTCTATGGTATGAGTAAATAAAAATTGTGAGACTACTTTGCACCGGGCATTCTGTTGATTAATAAAAAGAGAGGGCCGGATTATGTCAATATACAGTATATATAAATGTAACGTTAGTCCAATAAAAAAGGTATCACTACGTACTGCTATACTCGTAATTTTTATATATATATATATCACCCGAGTAGAGCGGTAGTAGTGATACCTTTTTTTATTGGACTAACGTTACATTTAAAAGACGCGCTTTCGAGAGTATTTCTCTCTTCCTCAGGTCTTGAAGCTACACTGAGAAAAAACATAGAATTGAAGAATAAACAGCCAAGCAGAAAGGGGGGGGGGTCGTAAATTCAATAGTGGAATCCTATGGTAAAGAAAGGTAAACAAACAGAAAGGACAGATCATAGCCCCCGACACAGATAAGCATCTGAGCATCTGATGATGGTGCCTGATAGGAAAGAGTACATGACCTAACTAGAAAAAAAAACCCAGAAGAAAGAAGAAGAGAAAAAAAACATATAAACAGTTACAGTTACAAGTAAACCAAGTACAATGCTGAATGTTACTTGACATTATGATAATGCGTTAAAAAGCCAGAGTCTACATTGAGTCCTTTTTTTATGGTGTTAAAAAGTGTGATCATTTTCCTTTCAAATGTTTTACGTCCACGAGAGGCTTTAAAATTTCCTTTCAGGATTTTAATTCTGAGGTTTTGGATGGAGTGGCCTGTTAGATTGAAGTGATGTCTCCCCCGGGGTACAATATTTATTTTCCTGGTGGATCTTGATGGAGTGTCTGTGGAGGTTCATCCTGAGATCCAGTTCGAGGCTAGTTTCTTCAATATAGCAGCCCTTTTCACACGCCGGGCACTGGATCATGTACACCACATTGGTAGACGTGCAGAGGTACTTGATGTTGTATGTGGTGTTATTGTACCGTCGTTTTTTATATATATAAAAAACAATGGCAACCTGCTTAAAGCCACAACGTATGATAGAAATGCCTTGGTGCAAAAAGTCCAAAAATCATACAAAAATAACCAGGAAGGACTCACTCCAGGGCTAGATCATGGGGTAAAAATGATGCTTTATTGAAAAAACATTAAAAGGTGCCCAAAAGCACTGACCGGCGTTTCGGCCCACTCACCCCTGAGTGGACCAAAACGCCGGTCAGTGCTTTTGGGCACCTTTTAATGTTTTTTCAATTATGCATCATTTTTACCCCATGATCTAGCCCTGGAGTGCGTCCTTCCTAGTTATTTATAAATATATATGTCAAATACCCAAATATAATAAAGACAGATGAGAGATATCATTATAAAATACCTGGTAAAAGGTCAGACAGATAGAGAGACAGTCAGACTGATATATAGATAAAGCCATGCAAAGCTCCGCATAGGCAGACATACAATGCAGACAGATGAAAGATATACGCTCGATATGAATAAACAGCATAATCCTCCTTTTCCCCCGTCATCCCTTTTTCTCAGCCTCACTCCCTCCGCTGCCATACTGCTGCACATTTGGCAGAGAAATCCCTCCACCATATTCCTTCGCCATATTGAACAATTAAGGCAATCTGTTTTATTTTAATCGGGTTCTTTTTGCCCTTTCTTTATAAATCGGGTTCTTGGCCGTCATGTAGCGACGGTAATTCATTAGTGGGAATGATATTAATGAGTTTTAATGTATTCCGCTCTGCATGGGGTGAGGAGGGGGGGGGTTTGGAATCACATGTAGAAAAAAAACCTATATACAAAATAAAAAAGAGATTTAACTGAAGTTTTCATTTTTTTTAATATATATTTATTTTTAACCTAGCTTTGAAATTTCCCAGAAATCACGAGGACCGTGCGCTTTGTTTAATATTTTGAAATAATAACAGTGATAATAACAACAACAAAAAAAAAAGGATTAAAAAATGTTTTGTAACAACTAGTCTGGGTCCATCTATTTTGGGCATGGTGAGCCCGGGCACCCCAGATGTTTTGGAAATGCATGTCCCATGATGCTCAGTCATCCTTAAATATTGCTTTTTTTTTCCACTATCAGGGTTATTCAAAGAGAATCGAAAAGCCACCGCATGTTCGGTGACTTTTCGTTCTCTTCCATTCGGTGCGATTTGGCGATCCCATTTCGGCGACCCTGCGGTGTATTCAGCAAGCACCACAGGGCCGTCGTAGCACAGGGAAAAGTCGCCGCAAACCCGACAAACACTCACCGCAAAACGAGGGCGAACGCACACCGAAACCCACAAAAACATGTGGATTAACCCGCCGAAGAAGCCAGAGAAACCCGAGCAGGAGCCGATCACAGCGCAGAGCAGCCGCCAGAAAAAGCCGACACCGCAGGCGAATGGAGTGAGAAAAAAAAAAACCAGTACGCTTGAATGTTTGAAAAGTGAAATGCTGTTTGCAAAGAAACTACTGAGCAAAAATGTCTGAAATTTACATATAAAATCCAATGAATGATAATAAAAAGGGCTGTTACAGAAAAAAGATAAAAGATTAAAAAAAAAAAAAGGAAAAAAAAATTCCAAAAAAATCCCAAAAATGCCTAAAAGGTCTTAAAAAATCTGTAAATAAAGAGACTTTTTACAGCAGAATAAAATAATCAAATCAAAATCGGCAAAATTTTATTGGCAAAAAAATCCCCAAAAATGCTTAAAATATCCCAAAAAATCTATATATAAATAGACTTTTTACTGCAGAATATTATAATGAACGGTTTATTAGATATTGAATTAAAACGGGAATATTTTTAACATTGAAGCCTATGGTATTCGCCTGAATAAATCTGACGCATGAAGCCACCGAATGGCAGGGCATTTCGGCAACTTTTCACTGCTGTTTGGTGTCTCCGAATAGACGAAGCAGTGCTTCTCTATGGGGATTTCACTGCCCTCGAACAGGCACCGTATGTGCAGGCAATTCGCCAACATTTGGTGAACTGCCTGCTCCTTGGATAGCCGAATGGCCAAGAAAGGTAGCCGAATGCTGACTTTCAGCGTTCGGTTACCTTTCGGCAGCCAATCGGATCTCTTTGAATAATCCTGTGTGTAAGGACTTCGGAGCAAAGGGCACTGTGGCAAAACATCGCACATCAGAAAAATGACAGTGCGACATGCAGTAAAATGACACAATTACAAACACCTTGTAAAAATATTATGTATTTTTTTTTTTATAAATGTTACTTTTACAAGATGTTTTCATAAAAAAATGTGCTCTTCAGACGCAGCACGGCCTGCGTACGGCACGCATCATTGGCCGCATGGGGACGGCCTGAACTCAGGCCATCCCCCTGTTGCCAATGACGCGCAGTGCGCATCAGCTGCGGGGCGGGCCACAGTCTGACCCTCGCGACGGCACCTGTTGGCGAGGCATACCTGTACACCTCACCAGCATTTAGCCACCCCTGATGGGTGACGCCTGCCCATCAGAAGGGGTTAACCAGAGCTGTTGGAAACCTACCAGAGCCATTATGGCCCTATTCCCTAGTTTGCGCTAACATGGGAACACTAACAGTGAATATCTGCGCCTGCAGGTTTCCCCGTAGCGTCCCCATGTTAATGCGATGTTCCAGGGCAGGCGCATTCTCAGCAATTTGCCCCAGAACGCAGTATCATGTAGCCGCCGTGAGTATCATCTTCAGGAGTCCGTAAGACTCCATGGACGAGATGGCGCAGCGCCGCAAAGTGATCATGGAGGAAGACTGGGAACTATTTGCTTGCGGCCAGAAGAAGCGGAGGATCAGGCCACCGCTCTCGCCATGAGATGAGCGGTGAGTATCGGATTTATTGGGGGATTTTTAGGGGGTGCTGAATGCACCAGCTTTTAGAAGGTGCTAAAATTTGCATTGCTGCGGTAATTAGCGCCAGTACCTTGTTAATCCTCTCTTATTGAAACGCTAATGTTAAGTATAGGATGCGTAAAATGCTGGAAGCTCGCGAAAGGATTACTAAAGGGGTAACGTAAGGAATGTAATATGGGGGCCTGCGTTAAACACACTTATCCCGGCAGTAACGCTTACACATTGAGGCGCTAACGTTAGTGCCAACTAGAGTATAGAACCCAGAGTCTGTGGAGTTGGGCAGAAAAACAATGGGAGATGAAAAGGATTTTATTTTTATTTATTTATAAAGGATTTTACCAGGAAGGATACATTGAGATTTCTCTTGTTTTCAAGTATGTCCAGGGTTCAAGAACATTGAAATGTTACAGAAATACAAAGGTATAAGATGCAAGATATAAAAAAACACAAATATACAGATTAACAGAAAAATAAATATGTAGGAAATAAAGTCATTATGTTACATGTTTATATAGTCACTATGTTACATGTTTACAGGTGCATTCTGTATATAGTCAATATGTTACATGTTTACAGGTGCATTCTGTATATAGTCACTGTGTTACATGTTTACAGGTGCATTCTGTATATAGTCACTATGTTACATGTTTACAGGTGCATTCTGTATATAGTCACTATGTTACAGGTTTACAGGTGCATTCTGTATATAGTCACTGTGTTACATGTTTACAGGTACATTCTGTATATAGTCACTATGTTACATGTTTACAGGTGCATTCTGTATATAGTCACTGTTACATGTTTACAGGCGCATTCTGTATATAGTCACTGTGTTACATGTTTACAGGTACATTCTGTATATAGTCAGTATGTTACATGTTTACAGGCGCATTCTGTATATAGTCACTATGTTACATGTTTACAGGTGCATTCTGTATATAGTCACTATGTTACATGTTTACAGGTGCATTCTGTATATAGTCACTGTGTTACATGTTTACAGGTACATTCTGTATATAGTCAGTATGTTACATGTTTACAGGCGCATTCTGTATATAGTCACTATGTTACATGTTTACAGGTGCATTCTGTATATAGTCACTGTGTTACATGTTTACAGGTGCATTCTGTATATAATCACTATGTTACATGTTTACAGGTGCATTCTGTATATAGTCAGTATGTTACATGTTTACAGGTGCATTCTGTATATAGTCACTGTGTTACATGTTTACAGGTGCATTCTGTATATAGTCACTGTGTTACATGTTTACAGGTACATTCTGTATATAGTCAGTATGTTACATGTTTACAGGCACATTCTGTATATAGTCACTATGTTACATGTTTACAGGTGCATTCTGTATATAGTCACTGTGTTACATGTTTACAGGTGCATTCTGTATATAGTCAGTATGTTACATGTTTACAGGTGCATTCTGTATATAGTCAGTATGTTACATGTTTACAGGTGCATTCTGTATATAGTCACTGTGTTACATGTTTACAGGTGCATTCTGTATATAGTCACTGTGTTACATGTTTACAGGTGCATTCTGTATTTAGTCACTGTGTTACATGTTTACAGGCGCATTCTGTATATAATCACTGTGTTACATGTTTACAGGTGCATTCTGTATATAGTCACTATGTTACATGTTTACAGGCGCATTCTGTATATAATCACTATGTTACATGCTTACAGGCGCATTCTGTATATAATCACTGTGTTACATGTTTACAGGTGCATTCTGTATTTAGTCACTATGCTACATGTTTACAGGTGCACTTTTGAGACACTTTCTTTTTGTATTGCAAGTAAGGTGCAGGTCCTGGATCTGAGCTTATAGGATGAGAGAACTGCTGGGGATGGGACAGTGGAACAATAGAAGGTGAGAAGAATGGAGCAAAGGCTCAATTGGAGGTAAGAATAATGGGGCAGAGGAACAAAGTAAACTGAGAAGAATGGGGCAGAGGAGCAATGGATGGTGAGAAGAATGGGGCAGAGGAATAATGGAAGGTGAGAAGAATGGGGCAGAGGAGCAATGGATGGTGAGAAGAATGGGGCAGAGGAATAATGGAAGGTGAGAAGAATGGGGCAGAGAAATAATAATAATGAAAGGTGAGAAGAATGGGACAGAGGAGCATTGCATAGTGAGAAGAATAGGGCAGAGGAGCAATAGAAGGTGAGAAGAATGGGGCAGAGGAGCAATGCACGGTGAGAAGAATAGGGCAGAGGAGCATTGGAAGGTGAGAAGAATGAGGCAGAGGAGCATTGGAAGGTGAGAAGAATGAGGCAGAGGAGCATTGGAAGGTGAGAAGAATGAGGCAGAGGAGTAATGGAAGGTGAGACGAATGGGGCAGAGGAGCATTGGAAGGTGAGAAGAATGAGGCAGAGGAGTAATGGAAGGTGAGACGAATGGGGCAGAGGAGCAATGCATGGTGAGAAGAATGGGGCAGAGGAGCATTGGAAGGTGAGAAGAATGAGGCAGAGGAGTAATGGAAGGTGAGACAAATGGGGCAGAGGAGCAATGCATGGTGAGAAGAATGGGGCAGAGGAGCATTGGAAGGTGAGAAGAATGGGGCAGAGACACAGAGTTACAGTTACAAGTTTTTATAAAGCGCTAACAAGTTCCGTTGCACTGTACAATGGGTGAGACAAAATAACAAACATAACCACAAGTTAAACACACAGAACAGTAGAAGAGAGGACCCTGCTCGGGAGCTTACAATCTGAGAGGTTCAGCTCCAGGCCCATGAAGATCTTAATCCAGCGCCACATTTTATTTATTATTATTATTTTTTTATAGTTGCAGAATTTCCTGTGACGATTTTATAAAATAATGAATAAAGGAAAAACTTGCAAACAATGTGTAAGAAGACAGAAAGTAAAGGTCTGTGCACAAGAGCTTACAATCTAGCAAATTATTTATTCATTTTTCTTATAAAGTACAAAGTATTATCATTATTATTGTTATCGTTAACCCATGCGTGGCTGCGTCCATGTGTTTATTTACTATACATATGTAGAAAGGGGAGCGGAGCACATTGAGGGCACTGAGCTCATCAAATTGGTATTTATGTTGCGTCCCTCCGGGGAGTAACACAGTGTGTAATCTCATCCAGCCGCAGCGTGGCATCCCAGGGGACGGGCAGAAGGTGCAATCCAAATAATAATAATTAATCTGAACATCACAAGAGAGACTCGAATGTCTGAGAACCTTTGTTTTGATTTATTGTGGGAACCATTGGAATCCTTTGTTTCCAGCCTGTGTTTGTGTAGAAGCTGCGTATGTTGAGCGCGTTGTGATGCGTACAATATGGGAACGCCGTGATGTCATTTAGAAGGTCTGCTCGTGCCTCCAGCTTTGAGTCCTGTGAAGAACACCAGAAACTTTATTCTTCAATTAAAGTCTTCGTGTTGTGGCTTGTAAAACATGTGCTGCGTGTCTGTCCTCCAGCTCCTTTAAACACGTGTAGCATTGTTTTGCTTTTTGTGTTTTTTTTCTCGTATTTTTCTTTACAATATTTGTATTTTATTTTAATGCAAAGATTAAAAAAAAGGAAACCCCAAACCTCGTATTCCAAGAAGCACATGTGATGATGGCCGTGCCAAAACCAGAACCCCGGAGCGATCTGCTCCATATCCCGGCAAACCTCTTCTTAATCATCTCCATGCCTACATTCCCGAAAACCTCCAGGAACTGAGCAGTCCTGGCCAACGTTACCTTCATGTCTCAGGACTGCAAAGTTGATTCCAGTATCCCACATTGCCAAAACCATCATGGTAATGGGCAACGTCTGGGAATGACGCCAAAAAAAAAAGACACCGCAAAAAGACACGGTAACAATGACACTGGAGAAAAAAAAGATGCTCAAAATTGGATACATCCGAAAAGGACGCCTGCTCTGATTCCATGAGAAAATCCGATTGATACGGCACATTTTAGGGGTTATTCAGAGAGTGCCGATCTGGCCCTAAATTTCACCGAACAGGAAATTTCCCCGGGGCGTTTGTCGAGTATGTTTGTCAATGGCCCCTGTTGGAGCTGAGAAGTTGCTCTGAATAAAACAGCTCATGTCATTTTTTGAACTATGGTGTGACCAGATCTACTTTTCTTGCATCACTGTTGCTGTTTGTCTGGAACCTATGACTTATGGATGGGTAAATAAAGGGGGTTATTCAGAGAGCACCGAAATGTTGCTGACATTTTAGTACTCCCTCATTCCCCGCACTTCCGGGAATCAAATTTCCCCACACTGCGGTGAATTCAGCATACACCGCAGAGTCCCCGAAGTGCAGGGAATCAGCCGCCGAATGCCGCCGCCAACTAGACGCAAACCCGCTGCTGCAAACCTGCCGCAATCCCGTCACCTGCCACTGCCAACCCGCTTAACATCAGCCGCAAATATGCCGGAGAGCCTCCAAATGCAGCCGACGAGCCACCGATCACAGCGTAGACCAGCCACCGGAGAAAGCCGACAAGCTGACGAACGGGGTAAAAAAAAACAAACAAACAATATGATTGAAAGTATCACAATTGAAACGCTGTTTGCAAAAAAACTACTGAACAAAAATGCCTGGAATTTACATATAAGATCCAATGAATGATAATAAAAAGGGCTGTTACAGAAAAAAGAATAAACGGTTTGGAAAGAAAAAAGGAAAAAAAATCAGAAAAAATTTTTGCCAAAAAAATCCTGAAAATCCCTAATAAATCCTAACAAATCTATAAATAAAGAGACTTTTTACAGCAGAATAGAATAATAAATGGTTTATTAGATATTGAATAAAAACGGGAATATTTTTAAGATTGAAACCTATGGGATTCGCCTGAATAAACCTGCCAAAGGAAAACACCGAACAGCAGGGCATTGTGGCATCTTTTCACTGCTGTTTGGTGTCTGTGAATAGATTAACCATTGTTTCTCTATGGGGATTTCTCTGCCTTCGAACAGGCACCATACTTGCTAGCAGTTCGCCAAAATTTGGCGAACTGCCTCCTCTCTGAATAGCGAATGGCCCCGAAATGGCACCGTATGGGGAAATTCACTGTTCGGTGACATTTCGGGGGCCTGATCGTCTCTCTCTGAATAACCCCTTATGTATTTTAGAGCAATATAGTTGACCTGGAAAGTGTTGTTACAGTTGCAAATATTTATAAAGCACCAACAAGTTCCATAGCGCTGTGCAATGGGTGAGACATAACATCAAATATTAGACATGTACAACTTACACTCTAAAAGGAGAGAAGTTGCTCAAATTATGCTCCAAAGATTCGTTGTTCAATTTACACTTTATCGCCACTTGTTGCCGAGTCGTTTTTTTTCTATATTTATGGATATATTTGTTTTATTGCTGGAATATTGAAAATTTCTAAAACAAAATACAATGAATTTGAAAATTTTTCCTTCTCTTTTACTGGAGAGCAGATGCTTCTCCCACATGTCCTAAGGGACGTCCGGTAATTATCATCCTGTGCCTTTCATATTCTATCATTCCCTTCATCAGGAGACGGTGCCGCGGTGCCAAATGAAATCCCAGCTGGGAATAGGGACGCAGCGTCGCTCTACCTCTAACTTACAGGCGGGAATGTTGTTGTTAGGTAATAGTTGCCGGTATGTTACTGCCTCCGTACGTTGATTTGAATTCCTGGTTACGTTTAATGGTTCCCTGTGCGTTCTAGGAATATGGAAGGAAATAAAAGTAGGGAAGAGGTTTATGTTTACATTAATCTACTTAGATTTTTCAATATAATTTTTTGGACGTCGTGGAATTAAACGGTGAGATTGTAACAGTCGACCTTTCACAGTACAATATCTGTATCAGTCACTTTAGTAATTGCGATTAAAGCTTAGGAACGTGATGCCGGGCGCTGGACCCTGAATGTCACAAGTTTTACATCACTGTGCCAAAATAACCTATTGAATAATAAAATCCCCCCCCCGCCTTCATCTTGCAGACTTACTGCTAGTGTACATCAAACGTGCGCGATTAGTTTCGGAACGATACACATTTTGTCCAAATTCAAATATGTATCAAATTGGATCGATTTGTTATATAATGAATTGAATTCGCTATCTAAACCTATTCTAATCCTAATATGCAACCCTAGCATCTAGCCCTAAATTCTAACCCTTATTTCTAACCCTGACTTCCAACCCTAATATCAATACTAAACTTAACCCTAAATCGAACCTTTAAATCTGAACCTAATATCATCTAACTCTAAACCTAACCCTAAATCGAACCTTAATATCTGAACCTAATATCATCTAACTCTAAACCTAACCCTAATATCTAACTCTAAACCTAACCCTAATATCTAACCCTAATATCAAACCCTAATATCTAACCCTAATATCTAACACTAAACCTAACCCTAATATCTAACACTAAACCTAACCCTAATATCTAACACTAAACCTAACCCTAATATCTAACCCTAATATCTAACACTAAACCTAACCCTAATATCTAACACTAAACCTAACCCTAATATCAAACCCTAATATCTAACCCTAATATCTAACACTAAACCTAACCCTAATATCTAACACTAAACCTAACCCTAATATCAAACCCTAATATCAAACCCTAATATCTAACCCTAATATCAAACCCTAATATCTAACACTAAACCAAACCCTAATATCTAACCCTAATATCTAACTCTAACCCTATATCTAACCCTAATATCTAACCATAGCCTCTCACCCTAATTTCTAACCTTAACCCCTTAAGGACGGGAGTAATTTTACAACTTCGGCGCTGTTTCGGAAGTAGAAGTTTGCTAAGCGCATTTTGACCATTTTTAAGTCACGTATTCTTATACCACCCAGACAAATTATATATCGTTCTTTCCGGCAGACTCGGCAGATTAATAATATATCATTATTATATGTATATGTCATGCCCTGCCAAAATGCTATAACAAAAAATTAAAAAAATGTGAATTTTCAATAAAATTTCAATCTTCCACAGTGTGTAAAGTGTTTTTTTTTTTTAAATTTTATTATCCGAGGCTCTGCGGTCATATTCTATTGGGTAGATTTGTTAAAAAAATTAGGACGGGGAACCCATTTTTTTTTTGGGGAGAAATTGCGTGATTTTAGCTAAACACCCCAAAAAAAAATATCATTAGTGAAGCATCATTGTTCACATTATAAATGAAATGTGAACAATAGTGCTGCATTAAAAAAAACAAATTTTTTTTTATTATTATATTTATTATTTTTTTATTATTTAATTTATTATTTTTTTATTATTTTTATTTTTACTTTTTTTACACTTTTATTTTTACTTTTACCATGGTCATGTTTGATATCATTGGAAAGGCCATGCTCTGGCCTTTCCAGCAATATCAGCCATGACCCCCTAGCTGCCACCGATCAGGAGATAAAGGGGTTCAAAGAACCCCCCCTATCTCCTGTAAGGGATTTCCATAGGAAATCCCTTTGCAGCAAGGGGGTTCCCGGTTAACTGACATCATCGCGCATGGTGCGATGAGTCAGTTGACCGGGGGGTGACCCAGAGGTGGGGGCTGCCATCCAAGATGGCGGCCCCCACCGGAAATAGGCCGCGATCGGGCACAAATTAGTGCCCGGTCGCGACCTGGCAACTAAGGGGTTAACCCCCCATACATCGCTGGAAAGGTCAGGCTGTGACCCTTCCAGCGATGCTGGCCACAGCCGCCGGGGACCAAGCGATCGGGAGATAGAGGGATCCGAAGGATCCCTCCCCTCCCCTCCAGGCGCTTCCCCTGCTCCGGCGGGGGGGGACACCTGAAACTGACGTCATCGCGCCACCGGCGCGATGACGTCACAACGCCGGAGGAGGGATCACACTGATCTGACTCCGGGGTAGTCAGAACAGCGTGGGAAGCGACCGGAGAAGGTGAGTATCTCCCGGGGGGGCTCTAAACGCCGAGGACGTACATTTACGTCCTGCGGCGTCAAAGCCCACCTAATGCAGGACGTAAATGTACGTCCTGCGGCGTTAAGGGGTTAATATCTAACCTTAACGTTTAACCCTAATTTCTAAACTTAATATCAAAACCCTGCATCTAACCCTAAACCTAGCCCTAATATCTAACCTTAATATCTAACCTTAATATCTAACCTTAATATCTAACCCTAATATAAAAACCCTAATATCTAACCCTAATATATAACCCTAATATGTAACCCGAAACATCTAGTCCGAAACCTAACCCTAATATCTAACTCTAACCCTAATATCTAACCCTAATATCTAACCCTAAACCTAGCCCTAATATCTAACCCTAACCCTAGTATCTATCCCTAAAGCTAACCTTAATATCTAACCATAACCCTAAAGCTAACCTTAATATCTAACCCTAACCCTAATACCTAACCCTTTCTGGTTTCCAAATCGATCTCAATTGAACCGAAACAAATCTAAATTTTGGACAAACCGAATCGATACTAATTGTGGGGTTGGACGAAAAAGTTGAATCTGTACCAAAACGAAACGAAGCCAGGTGGCTTGCACACATCTATTGTAACGTTGTATATATTTGACGTCATGCATTGAGGCTATTCCTTGATAAAGGCTCAGCATCACAAGGGGTCAAAACGTCGGCAATGCATATGGGCATATTTTTGGTGTCATTTAATAGAGTTTTGCTGTTTTCAAGTCCCCGAGTGCGTCCGCTGTACAGTTTTGAGACATATAAATCATCTGAGCGTGTAACGGTGGGTTAAGGGAGACATGACAACTCTTAATAGTGGGAAGAATTATGGGTGGGCTCCCACACATATATTTTTTGGGGGCTTGACCCCTGGTTAAGAGACTGGATCACTGGATGACAATCCGAGGAATAATATAGAGCTTAAAAAAAAACAATGGATTTCTAAAGATGTAACCGAGGACAAACTAACCTGCAGTTTATTCGTTAAGTGCAGACTGAAGGAAATGAATATATATATACAGTATGCTTTTCTCTACAAGAGTTATAATCATCTTTTTTTTTAGGATTTTCGAACCTAAAAGAGAGCAAAGAATTTAGGAAAAACGTCTAATAAAATTGCTGATCATTCCCTTATCCTCTTGAATCTCTGTAGTGGAGGACGTAGGTTCTAGTTTCTGGCCTTTAGTCTTATGATTTTCTCAAGGTCGTCTGTTTGCCCTTTCCCTCTGTATTTTTGGAACAAGCCCCTAGCCCAGTGTCTGCCATGCGCCTTCCCTGGGGACCGAGCCGTACCACGCACCACTCCCGTCAACAAGGCAGACTGACTGGTATTTCTGTCTACCGAGACTTTGCCTCCAGGTAAACGCCATTGGGCCAACAAGTCATCCATTGATCTGGGAGAGTCGGGGCTCGTTGTATCAGCATCAATGGGCTAATCTGATGGAGCCATGGAGGTTGTCGTCCCTGTATATCGTCCGTCATCTGCATGAAAGATGAAGAAGCCGGGTGTGAGAGGAAAAGTGGAATGCGCTCCTCTGATCTCTCTGTTTCCATCCCTGTGTTTTGTTCCTTTCACTAATAATCTTCTTTCTCTAGGTAATAACGCACCCCTCCTAGAAAACGAGGGTCCAGACTACGTGAGCTCAGATCTGCCATGAAACTCATGGCGCGCTATGCCATAGTATTACAAAGTGCTGGTGCAATTTACCGTCGGGACGCGAAATTAAACATTTTAACGCCTCCTGAAAGCTGGCGCCGAATGATTCGGCAAATTCAAAATCATTGAACATGCTCTATACCCCCACCATTAATTCCATAATACCCTCTCATCACACGACGAGAAGGGTGACACGATCGGCCGCTTCTTCTCCAGCAGAGTGAGACTGGAAACATTAGTTCCTAGTCTCTCTCTGCAAACATGCCGTTGCGCTGCGCGATCTCGCGAGAGCGAGGTTGTGCAGAGCTTGCGAACCAGAAGCACAGGGCTCCATGGAGTCCTATGGACTTCAGGAATTGATACTCCTGGTGGTGCGGAAGCGCTACGGCCTGCGCAGAGCGATGGAACGAAGCTGCACGCGCTTGCGCAGATCTGATCCATCGCTGCCTCTCTAAGAACGCTCGCTACAGCGATTGGTCTCAGAGGGTGACATCGGCCGCTCTCTGTGTGTGACGTCACTAGTGACCGATCTGGTGACCGGCAGCCACGAAATTCAAAAATAATGGCTGCTGATGGCACTGAATGGGGTGGAGGAAACTCCTCTGCTTCACCCAGCGATTTCACCAGATCAGGGGTGCTGGGAGGGGGAGAAGAGGGACACTTTATAAATGTAAAGTAATCAGGTTGAGTAGAGCGTCCCTTTAACTCCCGGCTATTCTCCATTCAGTGCTGTTATATGGTTTTTTGTAGCACCTGGGAATATACTGCATTGATTTTTCATTGGTGATCTCATTGAACACCGAGAGAATCAAAGGTAAGCAACGTTGAACAACTTTCACCAAAACACTAGTGACACTACTGTGAAATCTGTGCTACATAACCTAAATCCAGCGGAACGATTGGTGTAAAAACATGGAAAACTAAGAACAGAACTACGTTGTACAACTTCGGCTGAACCTACAAGAAAAGAATGGTGAAAACTATGGAGCACTATTGTGGCAGCTCCCTGATCCAGGGTTCGGCAGCCTTGGCCCTCCAGGTGATGATAACTACATTTCCCATGAGGCTCTGCCAAACAAATGACTTGTTGAGCATTAATGGGAGATTCCAAAACACCTGGAGGGCCAAGGTTGCCGACCCCTGTCCAACACAGTGAATTCACAGTGGTTTCATCGTCCTTGATCCACCATTGTCCCTCGAAGTGAATGCATCGTGGTTTCAGTGAGAGATTGTCAGTTAGTGAATAATCTCTAAGAATTAATAATTCTTGCAGCACGGGTTCTGCAATGCTCTGCGAGTATTGTGAAGCCACATTTTATTGACAGATTAAGCGGTTACTTGTACAATCTAAGGCTGAGTCAGTCATTTCACCATCCGTCTTTGCAACAATTAGCAATGTAACACAATTACACTGTAACACGTGCGGTTAACAGAGAAATCCATGTATTGGGTCATATTCAGAAAGCGAATCCGCTCAGAGGCTGAAAGTTCTAAAAGTAAAGAATTCGAGGGTCACTCTGCTCATCCTGACCACTTCAGAGCCCTATTCCATACTTGACACTGACATGCAGCCGGTAAGATGTGCGCCTGCAGATTTTCCTTACGTCTCCGTTTTCACCGTCATTTTGCAGGGAAGGTGCTCTGGTAGCGCCTGGTCCTGGAACGCAAAGCCCAACGCTGCGGGTAGCAGCTCGTGGAATACATAAGACTCCATGGAGCTTTATGTGTCCTGGCCGTGAACTCTGCGTGAGTTCTCTCTCTTGAGATCGTGCAGCGCCGCAGAGTGATCGCAGAAGGAGACTAGGAACTATTTGTTCTCAGTCACACTCTGCTCCCGGGGAGAAGAAGCACCGTGGGATGAGGGGTGAGTATGGGGTTTAATGTGGGTATTGGAGAGTGTTAAATGATTTTGCTTGTAATACCTCACTTATCGAGACGCTAAAAATAAATTGCGCTCCCCATGTTAAGTATAGGAGACGCAAAGTACAGTAAGCTCGCGCAAGCTGATTTCACCCCGTTGTTGTGTCAACTATGGAATATCGATGCCAGATGTCAAAATCCTAGCATTAACGCTTACATATCCAGACGCTACAATAGCAAAAACTATGTAATAGTGTGTTTTAAAGTGTTCAGGATTTTTGAATTTCCCGCTTGTCGGTCACCAGATTAATCACTAGTGATGTCACACACAGAGAGCGGTGACGTCACCCTCTGAGACCAATCGCTGTAGCGAGCGTTCCCAGAGAGATAGCCGAAGGATCAGATCTGTGCATGCGCGTGCAGCTCCGACCCATCGCTCTGCGCAGGCGCTACGGAACTTGTGTACATGAAGTGCGCGGGTCCTGTAGCGCTGCACAATTTGTGGCTCCTATGCAATGGAAGTATTGCAGGAAAGCTTCAGGGACTTCCGGATTCAGAGATTAGAAGCCGAAGAAGAGGAGCATTGAGCGGCGAGGGAGAAAAGGTGAGTAAAATCCCCAAAAATAAATAATAAAAGTATTATCGGGTAGAGGCTGCCAGTAGAATCTGCACAACTATTGAAGGGCAAAAATGAAGGAAACGTTTTTTTAATAGAATATCCCTTTAAAGTCATTTTCTGAGCATTCACACATTTTACCTAAGTATAGGTGTCATAAATTCATTTTTTAAAATGGTTATAACTTATATTTACTTACATGGCATGATGGACAGAGCAGGTCACCGAACGTCAAGATTTTAATAAAAAAATTACGATAGGCAGAAAAAAAGGAATATCAGGAGTGTCACCCTGTACAGAAAAGGGGAGACCCCCCTCTCCCCCTAAAAAAGGGTCTACTGTAGCAAGCCCCTCGCATGCCAATTTCAGGGGGTAACCCTTAAATAGTGCAAAACATCCAACCATAACAAAGACTTAAATATAGGTAGAAATGACAGTGTTAAATAAATATTTTTACTTAAAAAAAAAGGATATATATACAGTCATGACCAAAATTGTTGGCACCCCAGAATTTTTTCCAGAAAATCAAGTATTTCTCACAGAAAAGTATTGCAGTAAGACATGTTTTGCTATACACATGTTTATTCCCTTTGTGTGTATTGGAACAAAACAAGAAAAGGGAGGAAAAAAAGCAAATTGGACATAATGTCACACAAAACTCCAAAAATGGTCTGGACAAAATTCTTGGCACTCTTTCAAAATTGTGGATAAATAAGATTGTTTCAAGCATGTGATGCTCCTGTAAACTCACCTGGGGCAAGTAACAGGTGTGGGCAATATAAAAATCACACCTGAAAGCAGATAAAAAGGAGAGAAGTTCACTTACAGGGTTATCCAAAGAGATTCGAAAAGTCACCGCACGTTCGGTGACTTTTCGTTCTCTTCAATTCGGTTCCTTTTGCCGATTGCATTTCGGTGACCCTGCGGTGTATTCAGCAAACAGCACAGGGTCCCCGAATTGCAGGGAAAAGCTGCCGCAAACCTGACGAAAACTAACCGAATGCATGCTGAAAACAAGCAAAAACATCTGGATTAACCTTCGAAAAAGCCGAACATGAGCCGAACAGGAGCCGAAAAGGAGCCGAATCACACAGAGCCGAAGCAGCTGTGACGCAGAGGAGGCAGTGAATAAATTAGAAAAACCATTTGTATGAATCTGGGAAAAAGAAACGCTGTTTGCAAAGAAACTACTGAGCGAAAATGTCTGAAATTTTCACAGGAGGTCCAGGGAATGATAATAAAGAGGGCTATTACAAAAAAAATAAGTAAACTGAAAAAAAAAAAAAAAAAAAATCGGACTTTTAAAAAAAAAAAAAAAAATCTGAAAAATGCTTAAAGTATCCTAAAAAATCTATAAATAAAGAGACTTTTTGCTGCAGAATTTTATAATGAACGGTTTATTAGATATTGAATATTTTTAACATTGAAGCCTATGGGATTCTCCTGAATAAATTTGCCGAATTAAACCACCGAATGGCAGGGCATTAGGGGAACCTTTCACTGCTGGTTTGTGTTCTCTGAAAAGCCGAAGCAGTGCTTCTCTATGGGGATTTCACTGCCCTCGAACAGGCACCGAACAGGCACCGTATATTCAGGCAATTCGCCAGGATTTGGTGAATTGCCTGCTCTCTGGATAGCCGAATGGCCAGGAAAGGTAACCGAACGCTGATTTTCAGCGTTCGGTTACCTTTCTCAAGCAATTCGGATCTCTTTGGATAACCCTGCAAGTCTTTGCATTGTGTGTCTGTGTGTGCCACACTAAGCATGGACAACAGAAAGAGGAGAAGAGAACTGTCTGAGGACTTGAGAACCAAAATTGTGGAAAAATATCAACAATCTCAAGGTTACAAGTCCATCTCCAGAGATCTAGATTTGCCTTTGTCCACAGTGCACAACATTTTCAAGAAGTTTGCAACCCATGGCACTGTAGCTAATCTCTCTGGGCGTGGACGGAAGAGAAAAATTGATGAAAGGTTGCAACGCAGGATAGACCGGATGGTGGATAAGCTACCCCAAACAAGTTCCAAAGAAATTCAAGCTGTCCTGCAGGCTCAGGGAGCATCAGTGTCAGCACAAACTATCCGTCGACATTTAAATGAAATGAAACGCTATGGCAGGAGACCCAGGAGGGCCCCACTGCTGACATAGAGACATAAAAAAGCAAGACTACAGTTTTCCAAAATGTACTTGTGTAAGCCAAAATCCTTTTGGGAAAACGTCTTGTGGACAGATGAGACCGAGATAGAGCTTTTTGGTAAAGCACATCATTCTACTGTTTACCGAAAACGGAATGAGGCCTACAAAAAAAGAACACAGTACCTACAGTGAAATATGGTGGAGGTTCAATGATGTTTTGGGCTTGTTTTGCTGCCTCTGGCACTGGGTGCCTTGAATGTGTGCAAGGCATCATGAAATCTGAGGATTACCAAAGGATTTTGGGTCGCACTGTAGAGCCCAGTGTCAGAAAGCTGGGTTTGCGTCCGAGATTTTGGGTCTTCCCCAAGCATACGTCGAAAAGCACCCAGAAATGGATGGCAACAAAGCGCTGGAGAGTTCTGAAGTGGCCAGCAATGAGTCCAGATCTAAATCCCATTGAACACCTGTGGAGAGATCTTAAAATTGCTGTTGGGAAAAGGCGCCCTTCCAATAAGAGAGACCTGGAGCAGTTTGCAAAGGAAGAGTGGTCCAAAATCCCGGGTGAGAAGTGTAAGAAGCTTATTGATGGTTATAGGAAGCGACTGATTTCAGTTATTTTTTCCAAAGGGTGTGCAACCAAATATTAAGTTAAGGGTGCCAAGAATTTTGTCCAGCCCATTTTTGGAGTTTTGTGTGACATTATGTCCAATTTGCTTTTTTTCCTCCCTTTTCTTGTTTTGTTCCAATACACACAAAGGGAATAAACATGTGTATAGCAAAACATGTGTTACTGCAATACTTTTCTGTGAGAAATACTTGATTTTCTGGAAAAATGTCTGGGGTGCCAACAATTTCGGCCATGACTGTATTTTTAATAAAGTTAGTTTGTTTTTTTTAACCGAAAACCCCCAAATATTAAAATAACAAATAAAACAAACAAACAAAAAAAACACCAGGATAGTTGACGCTGCTAGTGGTATATAGATCATACTAGTACAGGGAACTCAAAATCCTGCCCTCCCATGCTGATACTTACAATTCCCAGAATTCTTTGAATGCAGTAAAAGACCAGGGAATCATGGGAGATGTAGTTCAGAGACATCAGGGGGGCCAGAGTTTGAGATCCATGTGCTAGTGGGTGTATTATTATATTCTTTTAGATTTTTTTTATCCCTGTGATTTCAGCCAATGTTTCACTACTTTGCATATAAATAATTAGTATAGTCATAATGCATTATGGGAAGCACCGGTTATCATATCCAATTAATGGCTCACACGTGTTACTTTGAGGATGACTAAAAAATAAGGAAAATTTCGATAAACGGGGACATTTGTTAAATGTATTTTCTAAGGAAAATCTATCACATTTTGTGAAAGCGAAGCAATCATTGTGTTCAGAATGTTCACGGTCCTGATGCTGCTGTCACTGGTTTCCATGGTGATTGCTCCTCTTCTTGAGCTTCTACACATCTTTATGGAGGATTCCTTTATTATTATTACTTTTATCCTGTACCCTTTGGATGACGGCTAATTGCACCACATTCAGAGTGAGTTTATAACTCAGAATAAAAAGGGGTTATTCACAAAGCACCAACATTTTGGTACTTTACAGTCCGGTGCACTCCAGTGATTCCATTTCGCCGACCCTTCCGTGAATTCACTATTCACCACAGTGCACCGAAAATGGTGTCGCCAAAGAGTGTCAAACTGCAGAAAAAAACCCTGAAAGTCTCCTTTACTCCTAAAAGGTATTTAACCACTTGGCTGCTAAGGACGCGCTCAGCGTGTCCAGCCAAGTGGTTCTCCTGTGCGGAGGACGCGCTGAGTGCATCCTTGCACAGGAAGCAGCGATCGGCCGGTATTCCTTGATTCCTTGATGTCAGCCCAGCCTCTGGGATCCTGGCGGGCACGATAGGCGTCATCGCGCCAGCGCGATGAGGTCTAATACAGGCACCTCCCCGCCTGTAATAGGGGGGGAGGTCCTTTGGAGCTCTCTTCCTCCTTTTCCGTGAGGGCCAGAATCTAAACAGAATCTAAAGGTAGGCACCACTTTGAAGGGCAAAAATCTCGTCAAAAATCTCGTCTAAAATCTCGTCTAAAATCTCGTCTAAGCAGTACAAGAAATAGAAAAAGGTGTTCTAAAAGATAAATAATAAATAAAAAGACTTTTTGCTGGAAATGAAAAGAATAAACATTTTTTTTACAAAAAAAATTAAATCATAATGATAATATTGTTTTACATTTAATCCTATGGGATTCGTCTGTTTAAACCTGTCGAACTGAAACACCGAAAATCTGTGCATTTCACTGACATTTCGGGGCAGTTCGGCGTTCTCTGAATAGATTAACCATTACTTCTCTATGGGACAATTTTACTCCCGCAAAAGGTCGCTGATCTGCGTCGAACTGCACCGTATTTCTCTGTCGATTTGCCAGTATTTGGTGAATTGACAGTTTAATGAATAGACGAACTGCTATGAAATAGCACTGACCAGTGCAATTCCATGGCAAGTTTGCCACTTAGTGAATAACCCTTTAAATGTGTTTTTATATCAGCCCGTCATCTACCCACATGACCAGGCGTGGAGGCCTCCACCGTATTTTCTGGTGACGGCTTTGACGCGCTAGCTGTACCTACATCCAGAATATATATCCTTTGCACGCGGCGGGTTTTCCTTTAGAAGAAAGGCCGGTCCTGATTGTGGCGCGGCCTCGCTCTGTAACCGCAGATACGTTGAGCAATGTTATTGAGGTCACACATTACAGAACAGGAGCAGCTTTTCTTCTGAGAGACTTCGGCTTGAAGTCGAAAACAATTCCACCTGCGGTTACTTTGTAACGGACTTTTCTTTGTGGTTTTGGAAAGTGTATGGGGTAATCGGTTTTGATGCAAATGTATTGCATTTAACACATTGCAGCCTGTAGAGTCTGATGATGGGAAGGGGCTGAGAAACCGTCTAGCTTCTGAGCGGGCGGAGAATAGAAACCCAACTAGATCGGATTTTTAAAGGATGTTTGGCCGAGCACCGATACGCACAGATTAAGCATGTATTTCTGGATCCCTTAGGTCAGGGATCAGCAACCTTGGCCATCCAGATGTTTGGAACAACATCTACCATGATACATTACTCATCCACTCTTTAGGCTGTTGGAGCATCATGGGAAATGTGAGACCTGAGCGGGCCCCACTGTAGAGCAGGACGCTAGTGCCATTGCTCGCCCTCAGGTCCACGTAATCTAGACGTGGACCTCTTGCTTGAGGTGCCTATGGGGTGACAGCTATACCCTCCTGATGAGACCGAAATGATTGTCAGGGGTTGCTGCATCTCTCTTGCAGGTATGACGTCCTTGGCATTCAGCACTGACTGCTCTTTCTTGGTGATAGTGTCTGATTTGCACGTGGAGTAGTAGTCACCACTGTAATGGCACAATCGCGCTAAAACCCTGTGACCTGAGCGGGCCCCACCGTAGAGCAGGCCACCAGTGCCGATGCTCGTCCTCAGGACCCTCACAAACCTCTTTTTTCTCATGGGAAATGTGAGACCTGAGCGGGCCCCACCGTAGAGCAGGCCACCAGTGCCGATGCTCGTCCTCAGGACCCTCACAAACCTCTTTTTTCTCATGGGAAATGTGAGACCTGAGCGGGCCCCACCGTAGAGCAGGCCACCAGTGCCGTTGCTCGTCCTCAAGGACACTCCACAAACCTCTTTTTTCTCATGGGAATGTGAGACCTGAGCGGGCCCACCGTAGAGCAGGCCACCAGTGCCGTTGCTCGTCCTCAGGACCCTCACAAACCTCTTTTTTCTCATGGAAATGTGAGACCTGAGCGGCCCGCCCCACCGTAGAGCAGGCCACCAGTGCCGTTGCTCGTCCTCAGGACCCTCCACAAACCTTTTTTTTCTCATGGGAAATGTGAGACCTGAGCGGGCCCCACCGTAGAGCAGGACCACCAGTGCCGTTGCTCGTCCTCAAGAACCCTCACAAACCTCTTTGCTTCTCAGGTGGGAAATGTGAGACCTGAGCGGGCCCACACCGTAGAGCAGGCCACCAGTGCCGATGCTCGTCCTCAGGACCCTCAAAACCTCTTTTTTTTGCACTAATGGGAAATGTGAGACCTTGAGCGGGCCCCACCGTAGAGCAGGCCACCAGTGCCGTTGCTCGTCCTCAGAACCCTCACAAACTCTTTTTTCTCATGGGAAATGTGAGACCTGAGCGGGCCCCACCGTAGAGCAGGCCACCAGTGCCGTTGCTCGTCCTCAGGACCCTCACAAACCTCTTTTTTCTCATGGGAAATGTGAGACCTGAGCGGGCCCCACCGTAGAGCAGGCCACCAGTGCCGATGCTCGTCCTCAGGACCCTCACAAACCTCTTTTTTCTCATGGGAAATGTAGTTCCAAAAGCTCCGGAGGGCCAAGGTTGCTGATCAACACCTGAAAACATGGCACTGATATTGCTCCTGGTGAGGACTTAACTCGCAACTAAAGAGCTGTGGTAGTGGCTTCATACAACTGTGCAACACCAAGGGAGCAGGTAGTAAAGAGGGCTGGAAGTGGCAGGGCAGTGAAGCAAATGCCCCTGGGCAAGAAGGGGGGTTGTGGTTTTATTGTGGCTGTCTGATCAAATGAAATGCGAGACACAGATGCCCAGTGACATCTGCAGAGTCAATTGGTAAAGACGGGTGGCAGACGACAGAGAGTCGACATATCAGTTCACTGGGTGAAGCTAAAAGTTATATTTAAAAGGAAACAAAGTAGCAAAACAAGAGGACATAGTCTTAGATTAGAGGGGCAAAGGTTTAAAAGTAACATCAGGAAGCATTATTTTACTGAGAGGGTGGTGGATACATGGAACAGTCTTCCAGTTGAAGTGGTTGAGGCCAAAACAGTAATTGAATTTAAGCAAGCATGGGATAGGCATAAGGCTATCCTAAACAAAAGATAAATCCAGGTAAAGTATCCATGTAATTGGGCAGACTAGATGGGCCGAAAGGTTCTTATCTGCCGACATTTTTCTATGTTTCTATGTTTCTAAAATAGCCGCCATTGCTCATAGACTGGTAGATCCTGCCCCTTCCATGTCTCTACAGGAGAACGGCCCAGCAGATCGAACCCTCTGGTCTATAACAGGGATCTCAAACTCCTGCCCCCCAGATGTCTCTGAACTACACCTCTCCACGATTCTCTGGCCACTTATTGCATTCAAAGAATCATGGGAATTGTAGGCAATAAACATGGGGGGGGAAAGAGTTTGAGACCCCCTGGTCGATGATGATGATTAGGTGAATGGGTAATAGCAGTTTCAATAGATCAGAAATGCTAAATGACAAAAACAAGATTGTGCGATTCTTTTAAATCTGCTCAAGTTTGTGACATCATTGTATGATGTCACCGAGCAACTCCCCATCACCCCTTGCGTCCACCGCAGATCAGATGTGACCATTGCAGGTCTCTTGCTTTCTTTTTTAGACCAGTGAAGAGGAGAATGATTGAAGCGGGTTTCAATAAATTACAGAGAACAGTGAGCAGGAGAAGACAATGGAAAATATAAGCCCCTCCCCCGTCCCTCCTGGTCTTTTTACAGTTACAAGTTTTTATAACGTTCCGTAGCGCTGTGGCTTATTACTTCAATCATACTATTCACAAGCATGTGTATGTTGGGAGGAGGATTCCCCTGATGATATCATTAGAGAAATCCCCAGGGGGTTCCCAAATAATACATAACCCCCTGATGATTGGCATCGCCAGTGTTGCGTTCAGACCCAAAACCAAGCGCTCGTCTTCTTTTCATTGTTAACAGAAAAATCATAGTAATATACTGTAAATACTCATATAAAGAAGGCTTTGTGGGCACTAATGGTGCCAGGACAGAAATGTGCCCAACCTATGGCTCACATCTCTTCCTCTGTCTGTGGAATATCTTGGTGCGCAGCATCGTAGAGTCGTTGGATGGTGATGACACACACTGGCTGTTTCTGGCTGGTTCTTTGGCCGAAGTGATACGGTTTGAAAGCTATTTACTCCAGAATTCACATTTTATTGGCTAAGCTGGTGGGGATATTCTGTAAACAATGTTGTTGTTTTTTTGAGAATTACAAAACTTAAGCCAATATCGATGAACTGAAAAATTTGCCTAAGAATTCTGGGATTTTTTTTCCACCTGGGCTGTTTTTGCCTGTATTTTGCACATATTCATGACTTTTTTTTTGTGAAAGGATTTTACCAGGAAGGATACATTGAGATTTCTCTCGTTTTCAAGTATGTCCTGGGTGGCGAGTATGTACCATTAGGTGTCTTGCCAAGGACACTTACTGGAGAGGTGCTCGCTGGGATCGAACCCATGACTCCACAGGCTCTCTCCATGCCCAAAGGGACTCCCTAAGGAGCCTACTCATCTGGGTTCCTAGCACATTATGTGGTGGTGAGATGTGGTCCTTGCCCCATGTCCCCTCTTATTCTGCTCATTAAAGCTATAATGGTAGAAGTAGTTCTAGGTAGCTCCCCGAGTGCTTCAATCAAGCCTCTTTATGAATGAAAGCACTCATGGTTGATGAGCATCTGTAAAGCCTTGTTTCTGGACCTTTTGGCCAACTCATGGCTGATGAAGCAGCCCTGAGGTTTGTTTCGGACATTGTGTGGACTGTTTACTCTAAAAGATAACTTAAAGGGACATTCCAAGGTCCATGCTCAGCTGGGTTCCTTGCACATTATGTGGTGAGATACTTTGTTTGCCCATGTCCCCTCTTATTCTGCTCATCATAGCTTCATGAGGTCCGCATAATTGTAATGGTGGTAGTGGTTCTTCTAGGTAGCCCCCCACACTCACTCCTGGCTGATGAACATCAGTAAAGCCTTGTTTCTGGATCATTTGGCCAACTCACTGACGATGGACCGGCCCTGAGATTTCTTGTGGACATTTTGAGGACTGTATCCTCCAAAGTAAAACCTAGTGGGACTCTCCAAGGACACACAAAGGTCATACTAACTTTGGTTCCTTGCACGTTATGTGGTGGGATATGGTCCTTGCCACTGCCCCTCCTATTCCATTCATTATAACTTCAGGAGAGCTGTATGTAATGGTATAAGTGGTTCTAGGTATCCCCCCCATCACTTATGGCTGATGGGAATCAGTAAACCCTTGTTTCTGGACGTTTTGGTCAACTCATGGTCCATGAAGCAGCTTCAGACAGTTACAGTGACAATTACAGGTCATGGACCTTTCTTTAAGCGCTGAGTTGTTCTTTTAAAAGTTATTGTTTGCTTCTTCACATTATTAGGCTTATCTTCTTCCATCATTAAGCGAAGGGGGGGATCATCTCCAGCTTGGTGGTCCCATGGTGACTGAGCACCAATTGTTCGAGACAATATCCCCACCTCGATGTGTGTCTCTCCGTGTGATTAATCTGGGTCTGAATGAAGACCAGAAAAGAAAGAGTAGAGAAGACAAAGACTCAAACAGCACAATGGTAACGTAGAGCTGCCGGAACAATGGCGGAGGAGGAGTTGGAACCAATAGAGGATGAAACATGTCACGAGATACCGTGTGGTGGGGATGTACTATACAGTTCTTAACAGGACATTTGCACTTTATGTAATATTTGACCCGGGGGTTTAGTCCTAAAAATATATAATAAAGTGTGGGAACTCTCCAGGATTTCTGTTCCCCAATTAACCGTTGACATGTTGGACTTTATCCACCGCCCCACACTCATGTTTGCTATCCACGTTTAAATATAATGATAAGCTGAGTTTTAAGGAACGGTTGTGATGATAAATAATATATCATATGTTTCTGGTCGCTAATTAAGGAAACATTTGATCGGAGGAACCTAATAAAAGCTTTTCCGTTTCATACAAACTTGTGTTGTGAGTAGGAACCACACACTGGGGACACTAGTGAACCATTTTTTGACTTTGTAATTGATCGCCCTGACCCATCTTTACTATCAGGGTAATTCAAAGAGAATCGAAAAGTCATCGCACATTCGGTCACTTTTCGTTCTCTTCAATTCGGTTCGTTTTGCCGATCCCATTTCGGTGACCCTGCGATGTATTGAGCAAACACCACAGGGTCCCTGAATTGCAGGGAAAAGCTACCGCAAACCTGACGAAAACTAACCGTAAAACCCAGCGAATGCACGCCGAAAACCCACAAAAACATCTGGATTAACCTGCGAAAACCACGGAAAAACCCGAGTAGGAGCCGATCACACGCAGCGAAGCCGCCGGAAAAAGCCGACACCGCAGACGAGTGAAGTGAATAAATTAGGAAAACAGTTTGCTTGAATGATTGAAAAGTGAAACGCTGTTTGCAAAGAAACTACTGAGCGAAAATGTCTGGAATTTACATATGAGGTCCAGGGAATGATAATAAAAAGGGCTGTTACAAAAAAATAAGTAAACTTAAAAAAAAATCTGACTTTTTAAAAAATTTAAATCCAGAAAAATGCTTAAAATATCCTAAAAAATCTATAAATAAAGAGACTCTTTACTGCAGAATTTTATAATGAACGGTTTATTAGAAATTGAATTAAAACAGGAATATTTTTAGCATTGAAGCCTATGGGATTCGCCTGAATAAACCTGTCGAATTAAACCACCGAATGACAGGGCATTTCGGGAACCTTTCACTGCTGGTTTGTGTTCTCTGAATAGATGAAGCATTGCTTCTTTATGGGGATTTCACTGCCCTCGAACAGGCACCGTATGAACAGGCAATTCGCCAGGATTTGGCGAATTGCCTGCTCTCTGGATAGCCGAATGGCCAGGAAAGGTAACCGTACCCTGATTTTCAGCGTTCGGCTACCTTTCTCCAGCCATTCGGATCTCGTTGAATAACCCTGTATATTTTTGATAAGCTTTTCAGTGTTTGGGGGGGGAGGGAACTCTGTTTCTGATGAATAAATAGAGGAGGAACTGCTTTCCCAAAGGGTTCATTCACAGAGAGCCGAACTGGCCCCGAAATTGCGCTGATCAGGGAATTTCCCCGTATTGTGCAATTTTGGGGCCATTCGGCTATTCAGAGAGCAGGCAGTTCACTAAATACGAAATACAGTGAAATACGGTGCCTGTTCGGCGGGAGTGAAATCCCCCATAGAGAAGCAATGGTTAATCTATTCACAGACACCGAACAGCAGAGAAATGCCAGTGAAATGCAATGATGTTCCGTGTTTTCATTTGGCAGATTTATTCAGGCGAATCCCATAGGTTGCAATGTTAAAAATATTTGTGTTTTTATCCGATAGCTGTTAAACTGTTTATCCTTTTAATCTGCAGCAAAAAGTCTCTTTATTTATTCTTCTTTTAGGATTTTTATAGACATTTTTCTGGATTTTTTTGGGCGAATTTTTTTTTTCTTATTTATTAGCGGTAATTTTTTTTTCTATAACAGACCTTTTTATTTTAATCCATAGGACATCATGTATAATTTTCAGGCATTTTCGTTTGGCAGTTTTTTATAAACACTTTTTTTTTTACCCATCCGCAGCTTGTTGGCTTTTTTCTGCAATGTTCGGTGGGTCGTCGGCTGCGTTAGGTGATCTGTTCAGTGGGTCGTCGGCTGGGGGAGGTGATCTGTTCGGCGGGTTGTCGGCTGCTTGCAGGTGCATTTGGCAGCTGTCCAGCGGGTTGGCGACCAGCGGGTTTGATTGTGGCAGCTCTCTGACGGGTTGGGGGCGGCGTTTGTTGGGTTTGCGACGGCTCTTCGGTGGCGTTCGGCAGCCGATTCACTGCACTTTGGGGACCCTGCGGTGAATTCAGTGAATCGGACTCGCCGAAGTGCGGTGAATCAGAAAGCACTGAAATGTCGGTGACATTTCGGTGCTCTCTGAATAACCCTGCAAGTGTTCCTTCTCCACTTGACCCATGATTCAACCCCATTCATTAACAGCCATTACGACAAGAATAATTCTTTTACAAATTTCCTGGACATATTGCAAATTGTTTACAATTTGTTTATTTTTCTCTTACTTTTGCTCCAGCAGCAAAACAGTGATAGGAAACATTGAACTGGACGGACACAAGGGGCCCTATTACAATCTTCGCACATACGTTTGCACCCGCGCAAAAACGCATTAACGCGAGGGGCAAAACCCTTTGCGCTGAACGTCGTATTACAATGTCAGAGCAACAAACGCGCGTATACGTCTCCCGTGGGTGAACCTGCGCGAACGCTGCGCGAGCTTACTGTATGTTGCGCGTCCTATATTGACATTGTGAGCGCAAATGCGTTTGTGCGCTGGTACGCGGATGGTATTACAATCTATGCGCAGTTTGTATCGCACAGCCTTTGCGCGCATAATTTTAGCAACTCCTAAAAGCTGGTGTTAATGGCAAATTCTATCAACCTGCCGAAACCAAATACACCAGCCCAAAAAAAAATACGCTGCAAAGTATAGTTACACATTCTACACATACCCAAACAATAAAATGGAGAAGTTGTGCTTGCATTTATTACTGCTGCAGCATATATGCGCAGATTGACTTCGACAGGCGCAAAAGCTTAAGGCTAGGGTCAGACGAAAGCATTTTTCCCCGCGAACGTGAAAAAGTGCGTCCGAACGCATTGACGTATTTTTTCACGGAATGCGCAAAAACGGGCAGACGACGCGCATTTTCGGGCGTGATTTTGTACGGATCGTCAATAAAACTCTTTTGCGTCTGGATGTTATGTAGGCTGGACATTAGCAGCGTCTGACATCTCCTAATCACGCAAACACGCCGCTATGCCGCAGCTGCGCACTCAGTACGTCAGCACTAGCGGTTCAGCTTTCTCAGAAAAATGCGTTCAAATTCCACTTGCTTTGCACGGCCGGACTTTTGTGCTGCCGTACATCGTATATTGGCCGTCATTGCCCGTCATCTGCTGCTAGTGCGGCCGTAATTATGTGCGCCAGAACGCGCGTTAAAAGTGCGCTGGTCTGACCCCAGCCTAACGTGAGACAATTGTGGTTCTTAATTCTGATTGGCTAAATTCGGCTAGGGTCAGACTAACGCATTTTTTGCGTCATCCGTGATAATGTGCGTTCGAACGAATGGACGTATTTTTCCACGGAATACGCGATAACGGTCATACGATGCGCATTTCCGTCCGTGATTTTGTACGGATCATCAATAAAACACTTTTTGCGTCTGGACGTTATGTTGGCCGGACATTAGCAGCGTCTGACGTCTCCTAATCACGCACACACGCCGCTATGCGGACGCAGCGCACTCTGTACGTCAGAACTAGCGGTTTCACGTTCTCGAAAAAATGTGTTCGTTTGCCGCTTGCGTTGCCCAGCCGAACTTTTGTGCGGCCGTACTTCGTATATTGGCCGTCATTTGCTGCTACTACGGCAGTGATAAAGTGCGGCTGCAAGCGAGTTCGCACTGCGTTCGTCTGACCCTAGCCTTCTGCGCGCAACGGTGCTGTGAGCGCGTTTGTGCGCGTCAGTTTTATGCGCGTTATGGCTCGACGGATGAAAAAACGCGCGAGGATTGTAATTCCAGCGTTGATTTACGCGCGTTAACGTTTAACGCTGGTCGCACAAATTCACGTGTTGCGCGTGCGTTTTTGCATGAAGAATGTAATAGGGCCCAAGGGTTTTTATCAGGTTATGACCCAAAACCTGTTGATCTGGTTGGTCGCGGCTCATTTGACATGTTTTACAACCTATTACATCGCATTCTTAAAATTGTGCAGAATTACTTGCATTTGTCCAATTAAGCAGAAGATCTGAGGTTATGACAGTCTTCCTGGCCGTGGGCAAAAATGTATCCCCTTCCTCACCACCACCTTTATTTCTTTTAAGAGATATATTGAAGCAAGATGCTGTAATAACAGCAATAAATACATCCATATGGAAACTTTAAAATAAATAAAATAATAACAAATGTTGGATTTTTACGGCATCTGGCAATGCTGGGAACGGGCTGTTACAATGTATCTCATAAAGCTGGGTTTTAATATAAACAATGTGATTTACCCTTTTTGAATGAGTCAAATCATGCTGTAGCCAGTTTAGGAAACCTGCTCTCTTAAAGGACCTCTGGGGTTATTCACTAAGCACTAAATTGCATGGGAAATGCAGATTTTAGCTTAACGTGCACCTTATTTTTTTTTATTTTTTTATTCCTTCATCTTTTGATGTACAGATGGAATTCCCACCATATCCCCGACACAGAGGATATTTTATGAATAACAATTTATTATTTAGATTTAAAGATAAAGGCACTTTTAAAGCAGTTTGCAGAAGTTCATGTTTTTACATATTAAAGAGACACAGGGTCTATCATGGAAGGTGAGTCGTGGGACGGTCCTCATTCACCGGGGCCTTTCAGAATAGTGGCTGGTTTATATCACAGAGATGGATGAAAGTCTACGGAGATAACCGACCTGAAATACAGGTGTAGCGAGAAGGTTTTCCCCAAAGTTCTGTCTTGGACTCGACTCAGGAAACGGAACAAGGTCAGATCTTGATTTGCAGCTCTGAGGTCAGACGCTCCAGAGGTTTTGGCTTGAAGATCAATGCAATGAAAAACTCCAGATAATGGGGAGTTAAATGAGACATTCCATGGGGTGGAAATCTCTGGGGTTTGAGGCATCGAGCAGCAGGGATTAGTTTTGTTTTAGGGATCCATAAAGGGAAAAGCTCTAAACAAAATAAGCACAAAATGAAATGCATATACGAGTATAAATTATATATATACTATACTGCCTGGCCAAATAAACTCACACGCCGTAATATCAGGTTGTGTCGTCTTTTGCTGTGATCGCGTCACGCATTCGCCGCGGCATCATCTGGATAACCTCATACAATGTCACGGCATTTATTGGCGTCCAGAGTGGCATTAATTTGTGGCCAAGATCTTGTATTGATGATGGGAGAGTCGCGGCGCTGTGTAAAGTCTTCTCCAGCACATTATCCCAAAGATTAACCTCAATGGGGTTAAGGTCTGGACTGTGCGGTGGCCAATCCATGTGTGAAAATGATGTCTCGTGCTCCCTCAACCACTCTTGCACAATTTGAGGCCGATGAATCCTGGCATTGCCATCTTGGAATATGCCCGCTGTGCCATCAGGGGAGAAAAAAAAACATTGATGGAAAAACCTGCTCATTCAGTATATTCAGGGAGTCACGTGACCTCATTTTATGCTGAAACATATTAATCACTGCAGTAATTATCCAATGGAAGGCGAGCACCGATTGGCTGAGTTACACCCAGGGGGGGGACTTTTCGTTTAGTCAGGCAGTGTGTATCTGTGGTGTATGTCTCTCTTACTGACGATTTCCCACCCTTTCTGGTATTTAGCCATTCCTCACATGAGGGATTCCTGTTTCCCTTGGAGGTTGTCCTTTCTTGGTTTTCTTACTATCGGTGTTTCCCTTGTTATGTTGCCCCTATTCGTCATTACCTTAGCTTTGTTCGATTACTGTTAATCTTTCCTGTTCCCTGGTTTTGGCGTATGTGTTCTCCTTTATGTATATCTCTGGCATCCTATCCTTGGAGTACAGTCATATTTTGCAATATAGTTAATCTGTGCAGGTGTCTGTCATTTGTATCTGTCATTTGGGTATAGATGTATACCTATTTAGGGAAGTCTACCAACCGACTCACTGACGCAAACCAGCCCATTACTCTCACCTTGCAGTCCATCACTCTCACCTTGCAGCCTGTCACTCTCTCCTTGCAGTGCATCACTCTCACCTTGCAGCCTGTCACTCTCTCCTTGCAGTCCATCACTCTCACCTTGCAGTCCATCACTCTCTCCTTGCAGCCCATCACTCTCACCTTGCAGCCCATCACTCTCAACTTGCAGTCCATCACTTTCACCTTGCAGGCCATCACTCTCACCTTGCAGTCCATCATTCTCACCTTGCAGCCCATCACTCTCACCTTGCAGCCCATCACTCTCACCTTGCAGTCCATCACTCTCCCCTCGCAGTCCATCACTCTCACCTTGCAGTCCATCACTCTCCCCTCGCAGTCCATCACTCTCACCTTGCAGTCCATCACTCTCACCAGTCCATCACTACCTTATAATGCACATTATCTGCCATTGGGCTGTATATGTATACCTTACAATGCACATTTTCAGATATTGGGGTGTAGATTTATACCTTATAATGCATTTTGTCTTTGATGACGAGGTTAATAAGTGCAACGCACAGATGACACAATGCTCGTGGTTAAGACATACAAGCTGCTCCTCCTGTCGTCCTCGAGCCGGACTCGCCGATCGCTGTCCTTGTCTTGTTGAAGTCTTATTTCTGCGAGTTGGTCGACGTCACAGATTCCTTTAGGCATTTTCTAAAAAGCCAGATATCTAATAGCCTGGATGTCAGATTGATCCAATGTTTGCTTTTCTGATTTACTTTACCTGTATATATTTTCTGACTCTGTCCTGGCATCGAGCAGCGAAACGGAGCAAAGCGATGAATGCAATTGTTGTCTAGATGTGAGACGGGGAGGTTTGCATCTATGCAAGACATAAGCTCTTTGGCACGTCTTCTGTTTGCTCTTAACCGTTGGTGAGGGAACAGATGGATGCAAGATGCCGGTGAAGGGTTCGCTGGGGCCTTGCCATTTCCTCTGTACACATGAGTGATCCGTACCACCAACGACTGTAAAAAAAACAACAAAAAACACCACAGGCTGCTTTACGTATACATATTCATCCACGTGTATGGATTTCTCTGTGATGAAAAGCCCACAAGACATCAACTGTGAGACGTAACAATTTCTTTTTAGACTTCATTAGAAGACGAACAACCAAGCCTAAAGCCTATACTTGAGTGACAGCATCGTCGACGCACCAAAGCATGACCAGCACCCTCAGGCCGCTTGAACCTCATGCTCTGATCGGAACATGAGGAATAAAGGTCCATTCAATTCAGGGACACATTATTACCTCCCAACTAGCCCGAAGAGCTCAGGGTGGTCCATATATGAGGACACTGCAGGGATCCTCCTGCTAGTTATCCATGTGGTTTGGCAACCCTTAACACGACACTCTAATTTTTAAATTGGTGGTTGGGGGAAGAAATGGAAAGACCCAGTGGGGATAAATATAAATACTCTTAACCCCCAGTACATATAGTTACATAGTTACATAGTTATATAGGCTGAAAAAAGACATGCGTCCATCGGGTTCAGCCTCTCACACATAACCTACTGCTGTTGATCCAAAAGAAGGCAAAAAACCCAGTCTGAAGCGCTCGCCAATATGCAACATACTGGGAAAAAATTCCTTCTTGACCCCAGAATGGCGTCAGATTTCTCCTTGGATCAAGAAGCTTTTACCCACATATTAAATATTATAACCCTTAATATTCTGTGTCTGCAGGAAGTCATCCAGTCGTTTTTTAAAAGTCTGTACAGACTCTGACCCAACCACCTCAACAGGCAGAGAATTCCACAGCTTTATTGTTCTCACCGTAAAATAACCCTTCCTATGCTTTAAGCTAAATTTTCTTTCTTCCAGTCTAAATGGATGACCCCTTGTCCTATGTATAGTCCTGTTAATGAATAGGTTATCAGACAATGGTTGATAATGGCCCCGTATATATTTATATAAGGTTATCAGATCCCCTCTAAGGCGCCTTTTCTCTAAACTAAACAGGTTTAAGCTTGTTAGTCTTTCCTCATAACTTAACCCTTCCATCCCCCTTATTAATTTAGTTGCCCGTCTCTGCACTTTTTCTAACGATATAATATCTTTTTTTAAGACAGGTGCCCAAAATTGCACGGCATATTCAAGGTGCGGCCTGACCATTGATTTATACAGAGGCAAAATTATGTTTTCATCCCGTGAGTGAACTCCCCTTTTAATGCATGCCAATACTTTGCTGGCCTTGGCGGCTGCTGTTTGACATTGCACATTGTTACTTAGTTTGAAGTCTATGATTATTCCCAAATCCTTCTCCTGCTTGGATTTCCCTAACTCCGTACCATTTAGGGTATAAATTGCTTGTGTGTTCTTCACTCCAAAGTGCATAACTTTACATTTATCTAGATTAAATTTCATCTGCCATTTAAGTGCCCAGTCCCCCAATTTATCTAAATCCCTCTGCAGCGAAGTAACATCCTGCTCACATTGTATTACTTTTCCTAGCTTTGTGTCATCTGCAAACACTGATACATGACTTTCAATGCCTATCTCAAGGTCATTTATAAATAAATTGAATAGTATTGGTCCTATAACAGACCCCCGAGGGACACCACTTACCACTGGTGTCCATCTTGAAAATGTACCATTTATGACCACTCTCTGTACCCTATCTTTTAGCCAGTTTTCTATCCAAGAACAAGTATTTTCATCTAGACCATTTTTTCTTAATTTAAGTAGTAACCTTTTGTGTGGAACTGTGTCGAAAGCTTTGGCAAAATCTAAGTAAATCACATCCACTGCGACCCCCTGATCTATACTTCTACTTACTTCCTCATAGAACGTAATTAGGTTAGTCTGACATGATCTGTGTTTCATGAAACCATGCTGATTTTTGCCAATTACATTATACCTCCCAATAAATTCCTGAATATTATCCCTTAGTAACCCCTCAAATACTTTCCCAGCCACAGATGTTAAGCTCACAGGTCTATAATTCCCAGGCACAAATTTTAAACCTTTCTTAAATATAGGGACCACGTCAGCTTTTCTCCAATCCTCTGGTACTATTCCTGAAAGAAAAGAATCTTGAAAGATTAAGAACAGAGGTTTACATATTTCAACACATAGCTCTCTTAGTACTCGCGGGTGAATTCCATCTGGCCCTGGGGCTTTATTAACATTCACATTGTTTAATTTGTGTAAAACCTTGTCCTAAGTCAACCAGTCACTTTGTATTAATAAGTTTTTATTAATGAATTTCATGTCTCCTGTTATAGGTTTCTCTTTGATAAATACTGAAGAAAAATAATCATTTAAAATTTCTGCTTTATCCTGATCTTCAGTTAACAATAACCCTGACTCAGATTTTAGTGAACCTACATTTTCACTCTTGGGTTTTTTAGAATTTATGTACCTAAAGAATCTTTTAGGGTTGGTCTTGCTCTCTTTGGCTATTTCTTTTTCATTTTCTAGTTTAGCCCATCTAATCGCATTTTTACATGCTTTATTGGCTGCCCTATATGCTTTATAGGATGCCTCAGATTTATCAAATTTAAAAGCTTTAAATGCCTTCTTTTTATTTTTCATTTCCTTAGTTACCTTCCTACTAAGCCACATTGGTTTCAGTCTGTTTCTTTTATATTTATTAACCAGTGGAATATATTGTGACGTGTACTTTTCTAGTGTTAGTTTAAAGATATTCCACTTATCCTCAGTGTTTTTCTCGTGAAAGAGTTTCTGCCAGTCAATGCCATTGAGAGCTTCCTTTATTTTAATAAAGTTGGCCTTTTTAAAATTATATGTTTTAGCATGCCCCTTATGAATGTGTTTTTTTGAGTTTATTTCAAAAGTCACCATGTTATGGTCGCTATTTCCCAACTGTTCTTTTACATTAATATTTGAGAAAAGATCCACATTATTTGTTATAACCAGGTCCAGACAGTTATCCTCTCTAGTTGGTGTTTCTACCAGTTGTGACATGAAGGTATCATTTAAAATGTTCAGGAACCGGATTCCCTTTGCTGAATTACTAGTCCCACTATCCCAATTTATGTCCGGGTAATTAAAATCTCCAATAATTAAAGTGCTACCATGTTCTGCAGCCTTCCTAATTTGCTCTAACAGTTGTTCTTCCTCATCATTATCTATATTAGGTGGTTTATAGCATATGCCAACCAATAATTGACTTCCCTGTTTATTCCCCAACGAAATATTTACCCATAAGGATTCCACATTTCCCTCATCGCTTTCCAGTTGTGTAATATTAGGCTTTAAATCCTGATTTACATATAAACACACTCCACCCCCTTTCTTATGTTTCCTATCCTTTCTAAACAATGTATAACCGTTTAAGTTTACAGCCTCTTGTTTTAACCCTCGAATGTCCATTACTCACCCTTTATTTTAATGCAAAGCTCCCTCAGATCTCCTTCGAGCTGGCACCCTCTGTTACCTCCAGTAACAGTAACATGACAAAGTAGACTGGACAGGGGACGGGATGCTTGCTTGAGTGTCAATCCAACGGCTCTCATTGTGAACGTAGTGAAAGCCATTGGCCAGCATTCAAAACACCCTATTTATTCTGTAAATATGTGTTCAGCATTCCTTATGCCTTTCCTTTTGGGTGTTAAAGGGATTGGGGATATTGCTGGAGGCGGGACCAGAGACCAACATATTCCAAACCGTTTTAGATGACATCACGACCTATTAGGGACCTCTATTTAATTAACATACATACAGAAAAAATTGCGTCACGCCCATACTCACGGGAGCGGCTGCAACAGCCAGGAAGAGAAAAAAGGTGTCATCTGCGCTCGTTTCTATGTATTTCCATGTACAACAAAACACTATGAGGTTTTAGTTTGTTTCAATGGCCATTGCAACATAAGCTCACTCCCCCCTTCAAGGCACATCTTTGTAGAGTGAGTACCTAACCAATGTAACCAAAAGCCGCTCTACTGAGCAGCTCCAAGCCCCTCCTGCTGCTTTTCAGCTAAGGAGAGGCAGAAAGATGGTGGGTTTTATTTATACACGCACCAAACACTTCCCATTTGGGGTTAAAACCAAAAACATGGAAAGAGGAACAGCAGCAAAATGACGAACTGGTGTTACAAGCATAATATACATACGTACAGAAAAAATGGCGTCACACCCATACTCACGGGAGCGGCTGCAACAGCCAGGAGTAACAGCCCAGTTAATGTTAGGGATGGGCGTTTCGGGTTTCGGAATTTCGGAATTTTCACGAAATTTCCCGATTCGGGTCTTTCGATGCGGCCGAAATTCCGAAATTTTTTAGATCCGAAAAAGTCGAATCCGAAATGTTTTCCGAGCCAAATCGAAAAATTTTCGGAATTTTCGAATGGACTTAAAATGTGTCAAATCGAAATTTATTTTCCCTCTATTCATGATTTCGGTTCCATTCGGGATTTCGGTTCCATTTCGGTAATTCTGAACATCGTTTATTTAACTATTATCGGTTATATCGCTGATTCTGTAAATTTTGTCTTTGTAAATGTGCTGGGGCAAATCCATGTGCTGGGGCAAATCCATGTGCTGGGGCAAATCCATGAGCTGGGGCAAATCCATGTGCTGGGGCAAATCCATGAGCTGGGGCAAATCCATGTGCTGGGGCAAATCCATGTGCTGGGGCAAATCAATGTGCTGGGGCAAATCAATGTGCTGGGGCAAATCCATGTGCTGGGGCAAATCCATGAGCTGGGGCAAATCCATGAGCTGGGGCAAATCCATGTGCTGGGGCAAATCCATGAGCTGGGGCAAATCCATGTGCTGGGGCAATATCCTATGAGCTGGGGCAAATCCATGAGCTGGGGCAAATCCATGTGCTGGGGAAAATCCATGTGCTGGACTGCTGGGGCAATAGAGTTAGACAGCTTTGAAACGAGGAGAACAGATGTTCTGAAAAAAACGAAAATTTCCGAAATAGCGAAAAGCCGATAACCAAAAAACGAGCAAAGTGACACGAAAATACGAAAAATAGTCGATATATACCGAAAACCATGTACAATTCCGAAAAACGAAAATTTCTGAAATAACGAAAAGTCGATACAGAAACCTAGTAAAGTGACCCGAAAATACGAAAAATGGTCGATATTCCGAAAAATAAATGTACCCGAAAAACGAATCGAGCCGAACCGAATCGAAACAGAAAGCAGTCAAAACGAGCCGAATCGAAAAGTTTAAAAATTCGAAAAATCGAATCGAATCGAAAAAAAAATCGGTGCACATCCCTAGTTAATGTATAAAACATAACAAGAGAAAAAAGGTGTCATCTGCGCTCGTTTCTATGTATTCCATGTACAACAAAACACTACGAGGTTTTAGTTTGTTTCAATGGCCATTGCAACGTAAGCTCACTCGCCACTTCAAGGCATCTCTTTGTAGAGTGATTACCTAACTAATGTACCAAAAGCTGCTCTACTGAGCAGCTCCAAGCCCCTCCTGCTGCTTTGGTGCGTGTATAAATAAAACCCACCATCTTTCTGCCTCTCCTTAGCTGAAAAGCAGCAGGAGGGGCTTGGAGGTGCTCAGTAGAGCAGCTTTTGGTTACATTGGTTAGGTACTCACTCTACAAAGAGGTGCCTTGAAGGGGCGAGTGAGCTTATGTTGCAATGGCCATTGAAACAAACTAAAACCTCATAGTGTTTTGTTGTACATGGAAATACGTAGAAACGAGCGCAGATGACACCTTTTTTCTCTATTTAATTATACCTGTCATCTCGTATCTAATTTACACCAAATAAAGTCCAATAGCATTTATTCTATTTCAGAGAGCCCTTACTAGTAGTTATTTATACAACCTCACACCCCAAATCTAGGAATCAGCCAAAATCTGGGAACCAGCCCAAATGGGGACATTGGGGTCAAGAAAAGAAACAGAAAGATCTGAGCCTGAAATACTGCCCGACCTTTTTACCCCGGCGCACCTGAGAAGCATGGTCTATATATATAGACCGTACCACAAGCGTTCCTATGTACAAGCGGTGCCATTGCCTTTTCGCCATACATAGCTTCATCATGCATCCTGTGCATAGTGCGGCCAATATAGACGAGATGGATCCTGTAAGATGAACATCACTGTTCATTCAGGTATTGGATGGAATGAATGCGACATAGGCTCGGAGGGCTTCACAAAGACGAGAATGTGA
The DNA here is from genome assembly GCA_009667805.1 of Leptobrachium leishanense. Taxonomy (NCBI): domain Eukaryota; kingdom Metazoa; phylum Chordata; class Amphibia; order Anura; family Megophryidae; genus Leptobrachium; species Leptobrachium leishanense. The sequence goes on from CM019069.1 coordinate 21,465,920, forward strand.
TGTATAGAGGATTCTGGCTTCTGGAACAACTCTAAAGTGGGCTTTGGTATATCATCTGGAGGATCTTATTGGGATGATACAGGAAACCAGAGGAAAACATTGGGAAAGAGGATATTGGGACTGAAAACTTTGCTCGCTCTTTGTCAGGGCTGTCAAACTCTGGCCCCCCCAGATGTTTCTGATCTACAACTACCATGATTCTTGGCCATCTATTGTAATGAATGAATTCTGGGAATTGTAGGCATCAACACAGCCTTACTCTAAGGGCTTGATTTAAATCTAATGGTAATTTTTTGGAAAAAAATATCTTCTGCTTGCGGACAATATTGTTTTCAAAATATCGGCAGAGTCAGTTCAAAATGTCAACTGGAGACAGTGGCGTAACTAGAAACCTGAGGGCCCCGGTGCAAGAATCCACGAAGGGCCCACCCAAAAGAATTCTATATTTTTACTTTTTTTTTTTCATGCAAAATAAAAAAAGATAGCTGACATGGTTATATATTGCCCCCAGCTCACATGGGTATATATGGCCCCAAGCTCTCATGGGTATGTATGGCCCCCTGGTCTCATGGGTATGTATGGCCCCCAGCTCTCATGGGTATATATGGCCCCCAGGTCTCATGGGTATATATGGCCCCCAGGTCTCATGGGTATGTATGGCCCCCAGGTCTCATGGGTATGTATGGCCCCAGCTCTCATGGGTATATATATGGCCCCCAGGTCTCATGGGTTTATATATGGCCCCCAGGTCTCATGGGTATATATATGGCCCCCAGGTATCATGGGTATATATATGGCCCCCAGGTCTCACGGGTATATATATGGCCCCCAGCTCTCATGGGTATATATATATGACCCCAGCTCTCATGGGTATATATGGCCCCCAGGTCTCATGGGTATATATATATATGGCCCCCAGGTCTCATGGGTATATATATGGCCCCCAGGTCTCATGGGTATATATATATGGCCCCCAGGTCTCACCTCTGCTGGTCCCAGGGCAGGCTCCGCCGGCATTGTTCTTCTCCTTGGCGAGCGGCCGGTGGAAGCATACATCTTGGCCCCTCGCCGGAAACCACCTGACCAGCGCAGAGGTCTCGCGAGAGGATCTCGTGCGCCGGTCAGGTGGTTCCCATCCCACGTGAGCGGCCAAGCTGCATGTCAGTGGCCGCTCGCAGGGAGAGGGACGGCCAGTGCACGGCTCCCAGATTCCGGCACTGATTGCCGGAATCTGGTGGCGGCGCTGGGCCCCCCTCCAGTGGCGGAATGCCAGGGCCCGGTCGCAACTGCGACTGCTGCGACCCTGGTACTTCCGCCACTGCTGGAGACGATATTTGACAAATGCCAATGGCCCCAAAAAAAAACCTGGCTGGTAAAATGACCATAAAAGTTTATTTCTGACCAATAATCATACAGATTTGTGCCTTTAAACACGACTATTAGAAATATCCGATGTTTAAACATAGATTTCGGTCAGATTCTCTCTGTTTTCCTGCTTGGAAATCCATTTATCAGCACCTTTCAGCATTTGGAAGTTTTTCGGAGATCGACATACTGAGAAATTTGAATTGAATCGATAAAGCCGATATTTCCATGAAAAGGTACAATGGTGGGAGCTGATAATCGATCTGAATTTTTATCGGGAATCGAAATTCCGCTAAACCTGAATTTGTATCTCCCGAACTGAAAAATGGCTGAAAATCGGGCGACAAAGGTCTCGATTTAGGGTATCAAGCCAAATTAAATGGAGTCCTGTGTTTGTTACATTCTTATTGTTCTCAATATCTTATCGATTAATGATTTTGGCCAAAAAAAATTTGATTATGGTGGGATGGAAATGAAATGAAGCTTGAGTTGTGTGTAGCCATGTAGCAAGAAACAAGCTGAAAAAAGGAAATGAAAACAAAATATTTTTTTAAGGAAGTAAAAGATTCCAATCTTTCCGAGGAAAGTTCATCTTAAGAATTTGGAGTGTGCACTCGGAAGAGACAAGGGCCTCTGCATTTTGGTAAAGTTAAAGAAAAAGGAGTCCATTTGGGACAGATTCCTCTTGAAAGGGAGAGAGAGCTTAGCATTGTTTGGCATCAAGAAGGCAAGCTGGGATTGCGTTGTCCTTTCAAGCGTTTCACAATACAGCCGAGGCAACCTTCGGAATAATAACGTTGATGATGTAAACCTAAGAGGAGAGACAGAGGAGCCTTTTGTCCGCAGGTCTCCTTGGCGATCCAACAGTATAAAAGAGAGCTTGGAATCCGGTGCGCCAGGAAGGTGGACGGCATACTAATTCCAAACAATGACTTTCTATTGACGTTTAGATGTATTTAGGGTCTTTGTCCAAGAAACCTAGTGAGAAATAAAGATTTATCAAGTGGAAAAGTTGACCTTTCCGAACAAGATTTCACTGCTTTTCCTTTACTATATTCAAACACACCATGATTTAATCGTGTCTTAAAGATCAAGCCGACACATTAAAGCCGTAAATCATCATATTCAATAAAGGGAGTGGAAAAAAATCCATTTACGTGGGATTTCCCAGATGAGTTATCAATTTTGGCCAAGAGTCACACACCTCCGCTTTGCTTTTAAGACGCAATCAGTTGGTTTTACTTTTTTTTTTAAATTTAATTTGTTCAATATTTTTTATTTCATTTTTTTTAAATTCTCCAGCAGAACATTTCCCTTTTGTGTAATAAAGGGCGATTTCTATATCGGCGCAGCTTGTTTTAAAAAAAGAGCGGAATAATATTAAATGCGTTACGAGCGATGAGAAACGGAGACGGGAATTGAATCGTCGCCCAGTAATTCGGCAATTATCAGGTAATTATTTGGAATATGAGACTTATTTTTCTAAAAATAATTTTTTTAAGCCTCTTCCGTCTTCAGCCAACAGGAACAATAAAAAAAAAAAAAAATAAGGAGAAGGGAAGAAACCGGGAGATACATTTGTGAATTACAATGATTAAAACAAAACTTAGCATTTTGGGCAATTTAGCAAAAAAAACTAAAAAAAAACCCCTATTGGATGAAGACATTCTTGGCAAGCCTGAATTTTTGGACTGGATTCTAAGCATCCCTATCTGATTGCCGCAGCCAAGAGGTGCAGCCCATGATGCTGTCAGGCCGTGTTGCTGAGAGACTGGTAAAAAAGAAAAATACACGAGAAACAAAATTCAGATCAGAAGATTAAGTATTGCTTTGTTTTTTTTTTTTTTAATGACAGTGGAAGCCCTCGGAAAATATCGTAAACTTTTAAACCACAAATGATTCCATTGGAGAGGATTAAGACTCCGGCCGTGAAATACAGTATATTATGAAAAAATTCTTGTCCGACCATGTAAGATTTTGGCGTAGAGTAGTTTTTAGGATCATAACGTCTATGAGAATCGTATAAAATGATACATAACAGCTCTTGGACAATCATTTCAGTCATGATCAAAGGTTTAACCCTTAGAATAGCAGGTGGGTGTATATTGGTACCCACTTTCTCTAGGTAGGGTATCAACTGGATACATGATTATAAATGATAGGCCTTTTCAGTTTGCAGTATTCTTCAAGCTTGGTCACCCAGGACAGTCATGGACCAAGGGCAAATCATAGTAGTTGAGCCCTATGTACTCTTTTACCTTCTGATCGGGGACATTGTTGCTCCAAGTGATGGAGGACCGTAATCTATGGTGCACACAGTTCTCTCGGAAATGAGTGTATCAGGGAACTCAACCCCCTGCCTTCCGAGTGTTGTCCAACAGAACATAAGGCTGGCCGTCCACTGAGTCTGTATTTATGCGACTAACAAGTCGTCCGACTAATCCCACAACATAGAGGAGATTAAAACCTCTTCTACTGTCTCAGATTTCCATCGGACGTTTTCAGACGACTTCGTGCGACTACATCAGACTAGTGATCCTTCCCATTTGAATGGGATTTGTCAGACAAAGTCTAAAGACCTGGTGAAGCGAACATGAAGAATGTCCTGATTTTCGGTGGTTCAGTTCAACAGGCAAAACGGGCGAATCCCATAGGATTCAATGTAAAATAATATTTTTATTTTTTAAACCGTGTATTTTTTTCATTTTCAGCAAAAAAGTGTTTTTATTTATTTCTTTTTTTGGAACATAGTTTTGTATTTTTGGTATTTTTTTGCCAAAATTTTTGATTCCCAATTTTCTTAAAAAGGTGTTTTTTTTAAATTCTGTAACAGATCTTTTTATCCTTTTTTAAAGGACCGTTTTTTATTATTTAGACACATTTTAAATGCATGTTTTATTGGTTTAAAAACCTAGGAGAAGAATAGCAGAGTTCCATTTTTTTTCCGGCAGTTCGGCAGTCTTCGAGCGGCATTTTTTTCTCTTCAGTCAGGAGGTCTTCAGTGGTGTTCGGTGGTGTTTATTTATTTATTTTTCTTCAGTCCGGCAGCCTTCGGCAGCATTCTTTGCCGTTAGGCGGTCTGCCTGCCGATCGACCTGGGTCATCCATAGTCGCTTGTAGTGGATAATCCAGATCATTCAAAAAAGTTGTCTGTAGTCGGACGACCAAGTTGGTTGTCTGACAATGGAGCCAGTGGACGGACAGTCTTAGAGTAACGAAAAATTCACTTGAATTTTGAATCACTCACGGTGAAGCTTCTCCTGCGGCTGTTCGGATTCTTCCTTTGAGAAGTGCCGGTGTTTGTCGCTTTTACAACTATGGCAAACACAGGGGCTTTCTGAATGACCCCCTGTATGTATTGATGTTCTGTGCCAGCGGTAGAGAAAGTGTGAGGATATAAAATAAGGGATTTCAAATATAGTCCTTATTAATAATTTACGGCAAGACGGTGGCACGAGAAATAAATCAATCTTTATTAATAATTCAGAGACAGGCACAAATAAAATCTCATTATAATTCTGGAGCAAAGAGATTTTTTTGGGGGGGGGGTTAATATTTTATATAGAGCCGGTGTGAATTGTTTGATGCCAAATATTATAAAAATCCTTAAAAGATAACTATTTATTTAAAACTCTGGATTTAAGACAGACTTTGTATTATTGGAATATGTCCCTCCAAGACTCACTATCCATCCGGATGTATTAAGGGTTATGTGACTCTAGTTTGCAAGTTCCTATGAGAAGGACCCGCTACACCTCTTTTCTCCATTCCTATGTTTGTTTATTTGTGGCTGTCATGGAGCTGATGTAACGCTCCATGCTTCAAACCCCAAGAGACTGTTATGTTCATTTATATCGTGTGATTTTAGATATATTTTACATCGTTTGGTTTTAGTTTAATTTAGTTTAGTGTAAAATGGCGTAGCTTTGGTTTTAAAAATACTTATATTCCTGTAGGTAAATGTGTTTTTGTATATACAGTAAACAAACTTTACTGCTGTGTAATTTATGCACCAGGGCTTTTCCCATTATCTAGCTGCATGTTCAGTGGCGTAACTAGAAACCTGAGGGCCCCGGTGCAAGAATCCACGAAGGGCCCCCCCCAAAAAAAGCTCTATATTTTTACTTATTTTTCACAGCAAAATGAAACAAAGATAGTATTGCCCCCCAGCTCACATGGATATATATTGCCCCCAGCTCACATGGATATATATTGCCCCCCAGCTCACATGGATATATAATGCCCCCAGCACACATGGATATATATTGCCCCCCAGCTCACATGGATATATATTGCCCCCCAGCTCACATGGATATATATTGCCCCCCACCTCACATGGATATATATTGCCCCCGCTCACATGGGTGTATATATGGCCCCCAGCTCTCATGGGTATATATTTCCCCCCAGCTCTCATGGGTATATAGGGCCCCCAGCTCTCATGGGTATATAGGGCCCCCAGCTCTCATGGGTATATAGGTCCCCCAGCTCTCATGGGTATATAGGGCCCCCAGCTCTCATGGGTATATAGGGCCCCCAGCTCTCATGGGTATATAGGGCCACCAGCTCTCATGGGTATATAGGGCCCCCAGCTCTCATGGGTATATAGGGCCCCCAGCTCTCATGGGTATATAGGTCCCCCAGCTCTCATGGGTATATAGGGCCCCCAGCTCTCACCTCTGATGGCCCCAGGGCAGGCTCCGCCGGTGTCCCGTTCTTCTCCGAGGCGAGCGGCCGCTGGAAGCATGCGTCTTGGCCGCTCGCCGGAAACCACCTGATCAGCGCAGAGGTCTCGCGAGAGGATCTCGTGCGCTGGTCAGGTGGTTCCTATCCCACGTGAGCGGCCAAGCTGCATGTCAGGGGCCGCTCGCAGGGAGAGGGACGGCCAGCGCGCGGCTCCCAGATTCCGACGCTGATTGCCGGAATCTGGCGGGCGGCGCTGGGCCCCCCTCCAGTGGCGGAAGGCCAGGGCCTGGTCGCAACTGCGACCGCTGCGACCCTGGTACTTCCGCCACTGTGCATGTTTAATTCAAGGGATCTCTGATAGTGTGTGTTTAATCTGATGTGTTAGAACAATGGATATACAAATGTTGTGTGAGTTGAAGGCTAGAGAATGCAAAGAATGTTTATTGTAAATAACTGACATAATGTAATTAGTATGGGTATGCAAATTATGACTGTTGGACTTCAGCATAAATGGTGGCGTTTTGTTCATTAAAAAGTCAGAGAACTCTCAGAGCTCAGAGAGAGAGGATCCTGTTTTAAAGCATACAGCCGCGCCTGGTGTCTTTATTACAAACTACACTACACTCCACACTCACCCTCAGAAGGCAGAGAGCGGCCTTCTGGAGATTCCTAACGGCTCCAGGGCAGAGGAACAGAAGCAGTCAGGTCAAGCCGCTCGAGGCGCTGAGGACAGCGCTCCCAGTAGCCGGGCTGACCGCAACGAAGGGGTGTCTGGAGAGCCAGGACAGACGGAAGGGAACGGTTCCTTCACAGTGGCCTATATACAATTGTGTTCAAAATTATTCAACCCCCAATGCTGTAAAGGGTTTTAGGGAATTTAGTGTACATTTGTAATTGTATTCAGAATGAAATCCTACAAGGACTTTTTAAAGAACCATATGCAACTAAAATGACATCAATTGGTTTTGTAATACAGTAGTAAATGTTTCTTTTGTGAATTCTTCATTGACACAATAATTCAACCCCTTAAAGACTACCACTCTGAAGAACAGAGGTTCATTCAAGTGTTTTCAATCAGGTATTGAAAACACCTGTGGATGTCACGGAGCAGCAATAAAGCATAATAAGCACCAATTAGGCAGCTTTAAAATGACTGTGATACTTAGCTCCTTCTAGACATTTACTGGTGTGGTTACAAACATGGTGAAGTCAAGAGAATGGTCCAGGAAGACAAGAGAAGAGGTGATTACTCTTCACAGGAAGGGCAATGGCTATAAGAAGATTGCAAAGATGTTAAACATACCAAGAGAGACCATAGGAAGCATCATTCACAAATTCAAGGCAAAGGACACTGTTGAAACGCTACCTGGTCGTGGCAGAAAGAAGATGCTGACTTTGACTGCTGTGCACTACCTGAAGCGTAGAGTGGAGAAAAGTCCCCGTGTTCCTGCTGAGGAACTGAGAAAAGATTTGTCAGATGTGGGTACTGAAGTTTCCGCTCAGACAATATGGCGCACACTGCGTAATGAAGGCCTCCATGCCAGAACTCCCAGGCGCACCCCCTTGCTGTCTCCAAAGAATAAGAAGAGTCGACTGCAGTATGCCAAAAGTCATGTGGACAAACCACAGAAGTTTTGGGATAGTGTTCTGTGGACTGATGAAACAAAATTAGAACTGTTTGGGCCCATGGATCAACGCTATGTTTGGAGGAGGAAGAACAAGGCCTATGAAAAAAAGAACACCTTGCCTACTGTGAAGCATGGCGGGGGGTCAATCATGCTTTGGGGCTGTTTTCCTTCTGCAGGTACAGGGAAGCTTCAGCGTGTGCAAGGTACCATGAATTCTCTTCAGTACCAGGAGATATTGGATGACAATGTGATGCAGTCCGTCACAAACCTGAGGCTTGGGAGACGCTGGACCTTTCAACAGGACAATGATCCCAAGCATACCTCCAAGTCCACTAGAGCATGGTTGCAGATTAAAGGCTGGAACATTTTGGAGTGGCCATCGCAGTCACCTGACTTAAATCCGATTGAGAACCTCTGGTGGGACTTAAAGAAAGCAGTTGCAGTGCACAAGCCTAAGAATGTGACTGAGCTGGAGGCTATTGCCCATGACGAATGGGCGAAGATACCCGTAGATGGCTGCAAGACACTTGTGTCAAGCTATGCTTCACGTTTAAAAGCTGTTATAACTGTAAAAGGATGTTGTACTAAGTACTAGGATTGAATGCCACTTGTGGGTTGAATAAAACTGATAATGATGTGAGCACAGAAAAGACATTTGTGGTTATTTCATTATAAATGTTATGTTATATTTGTCTGACCTACACGTGCCTCTTTGATTTAATTGTAAGCAAGATGACTGAATGATCAAAATCAATGTCAAACTGGCCAAAACACTCAATTTCAGTGGAGGTTGAATAATTTTGAACACAACTGTAAATGATAACAATAACGTGGGTGTTACAGGGGAAGGAAGGGTTATGCGGGTGTTGGAAGTGTAGGAAGGGTTATGCAGGTGTTGGGAGGGTAGGAAAGGCTATGCAGGTGTTGGGAGTGTAGGAAAGGCTATGCAGGTGTTGGGGGTGTAGGAAGGGCTATGCAGGTGTTGGGCATGTAGGAAAGGTTATGCAGGTGTTGGGAGTGTAGGAAAGGTTATGCAGGTGTTGGGAGTGTAGGAAAGGCTATGCAGGTGTTGGGAGGGTAGGAAGGGTTATGCAAGTGTGGGGAGTGTAGGAAAGTTTATGCAGGTGTTGGGAGTGTAGGAAAGGCTATGCAGGTGTTGGGAGGGTAGGAAAGGCTATGCAGTTGTTGGGAGTTTAGGAAAGGTTATGCAGGTGTTAGGAGTGTAGGAAAGGGTTATGCAGGTGTTGGGAGTGTAGGAAAAGCTATGCAGGTTTTGGGAGGTTAAGGTTATGCAGGTGATAGGAAGGGTTTCACAGGTGTTAGGAGGGTAGGGACGATTATGCAGGTGCTAGGTGTTTAGGAAGAGTTATGCGGGTGTTAGGAGGACAGAAAGGGTTATGCATGAGGTAGGAGTGTAGGAATGGTTATGTAGGTGTTGGGAGTGTAGGAAAGGTTATGTAGGTGTTGGGAGTGTAGGAAAAGCTATGCAGGTGTTGGGAGTGTAGGAAAGGTTATGCAGGTGTTGGGAGGGTAGGAAAGGCTATGCAGGTGTTGGGAGTGTAGGAAAGGTTATGCGGGTGTTGGGAGTGTAGGAAGGGTTATGCGGGTGTTTGGAGGGTAGGAAAGGCTATGCAGGTGTTGGGAGTGTAGGAAAGGTTATGCAGGTGTTGGGAGTGTAGGAAAGGCTATGCAGGTGTTGGGAGTGTAGGAAAGGCTATGCAGGTGTTGGGAGGGTAGGAAGGGTTATGCAGGTGTGGGGAGTGTAGGAAAGGCTATGCAGGTGTTGGGAGGGTAGGAAAGGCTATGCAGGTGTTGGGAGTGTAGGAAAGGTTATATAGGTGTTGGGAGTGTAGGAAGGGTTATGCGGGTGTTGGGAGGGTAGGAAAGGTTATGCAGGAGTTGGGAGGGTAGAAAAGGCTATGCAGGTGTTGGGAGTGTAGGAAAGGTTATGCAGGAGTTGGGAGGGTAGAAAAGGCTATGCAGGTGTTGGGAGGGTAGGAAAGGCTATGCAGGTATTGGGAGTGTAGGAAAGGCTATGTAGGTGTTGGGAGTGTAGGAAGGGTTATGCGGGTGTTGGGAGTGTAGGAAGGGTTATGCGGGTGTTGGGAGGGTAGGAAAGGCATTGCAGGTATTGGGAGCGTAGGAAAGGCTATGTAGGTGTTGGGGTGTAGGAAGGGCTATGCAGGTGTTGGGCATGTAGGAAAGGTTATGCAGGTGTTGGGAGTTTAGGAAAGGCTATGCAGGTGTTGTGAGTGTAGGAAAGGGTTATGCAGGTGTTGGGAGTGTAGGAAAAGCAATGCAGGTTTTGGGAGGTTAAGGTTATGCAGGTGATAGGAAGGGTTTCACAGTTGTTAGGAGGGTAGGGACGAATATGCAGGTGCTAGGTGTTTAGGAAGGGTTATGCGGGTGTTAGGAGGATAGAAAGGGTTATGCATGTGGTAGGAGTGTAGGAATGGTTATGTAGGTGTTGAGAGTGTAGGAAAGGCTATGCAGGTGTTGGGGGTGTAGGAAGGGCTATGCAGGTGTTGGGTATGTAGGAAAGGTTATGCAGGTGTTGGGAGTGTAGGAAAGGTTATGCAGGTGTTGGGAGTGTAGGAAAGGCTATGCAGGTGTTGGGAGGGTAGGAAGGTTTATGCAGGTGTTGGGAGTGTAGGAAAGGCTATGTAGGTGTTGGGAGGGTAGGAAAGGCTATGCAGGTGTTGGGAGTTTAGGAAAGGTTATGCGGGTGTTGGGAGTGTAGGAAGGGTTATGCAGGTGTTGGGAGGGTAGGAAAGGCTATGCAGGTATTGGGAGTGTAGGAAAGGCTATGCAGGTGTTGGGCATGTAGGAAAGGTTATGCAGGTGTTGGGAGTTTAGGAAAGGCTATGCAGGTGTTGGGAGTGTAGGAAAGGGTTATGCAGGTGTTGGGAGTGTAGGAAAAGCTATGCAGGTTTTGGGAGGTTAAGGTTATGCAGGTGATAGGAAGGGTTTCACAGGTGTTAGGAGGGTAGGGACGATTATGCAGGTGCTAGGTGTTTAGGAAGGGTTATGCGGGTGTTAGGAGGACAGAAAGCGTTATGCATGAGGTAGGAGTGTAGGAATGGTTATGTAGGTGTTGGGAGTGTAGGAAAGGTTATGTAGGTGTTGGGAGTGTAGGAAGGGTTATGCAGGTGTTGGGAGTGTAGGAAAGGTAATGCAGGTGTTGGGAGGGTAGGAAAGGCTATGCAGGTGTTGGGAGTGTAGGAAAGGTTATGCGGGTGTTGGGAGTGTAGGAAGGGTTATGCGGGTGTTTGGAGGGTAGGAAAGGCTACGCAGGTGTTGGGAGTGTAGGAAAGGTTATGCAGGTGTTGGGAGCGTAGGAAAGGCTATGCAGGTGTTATTATTATTTATTTATTTATTTATAAAGCGCCAGCATATTCCGCAGCGCTGTACAATAAGCACAGTACAGACAGGGTTACAATACATTGAACAACATTTGACAAACAGTACAGGAGGAGATGAGGGCCCTATTCCCGTAGGAACTCACAATCTAGGAGGGTTGGGGTTGGAAACAGGAGGAGAGGACTGTAAGGTGAGAGTGATTGATGGTTGCGTCAGTGAGTTGGGTGGTAGGCTTCCCTAAATAGGAACGTTTTCAGGGAGCGTTTGAAGGAAGAGAAGTTAGGGGAAAGTCTGACAGCACGAGGGAGAGCGTTCCAGAGAGTGGGGGCTGCGCGTGTTGGGAGTGTAGGAAAGGCTATGCAGGTGTTGGGAGGGTAGGAAGGGTTATGCAGGTGTGGGGAGTGTAGGAAAGGCTATGCAGGTGTTGGGAGGGTAGGAAAGGCTATGCAGGTGTTGGGAGTGTAGGAAAGGTTATATAGGTGTTGGGAGTGTAGGAAGGGTTATGCGGGTGTTGGGAGGGTAGGAAAGGCTATGCAGGTGTTGGGAGGGTAGGAAAGGGTATGCAGGTGTTGGGAGTGTAGGAAGGGTTATGCAGGTGTTGGGTGTGTAGGAAGGGTTATGCAGGTGTTGGGAGGGTAGGAAAGGTTATGCAGGAGTTGGGAGGGTAGAAAAGGCAATGCAGGTGTTGGGAGGGTAGGAAAGGCTATGCAGGTGTTGGGAGGGTAGGAAAGGCTATGCAGGTGTTGGGAGTGTAGGAAAGGTTATATAGGTGTTGGGAGTGTAGGAAGGGTTATGCGGGTGTTGGGAGGGTAGGAAAGGCTATGCAGGTGTTGGGAGGGTAGGAAAGGGTATGCAGGTGTTGGGAGTGTAGGAAGGGTTATGCAGGTGTTGGGTGTGTAGGAAGGGTTATGCAGGTGTTGGGAGGGTAGGAAAGGTTATGCAGGAGTTGGGAGGGTAGAAAAGGCAATGCAGGTGTTGGGAGTGTAGGAAAGGTTATGTAGGTGTTGGGAGTGTAGGAAGGGTTATGCAGGTGTTGGGAGGGTAGGAAAGGCTATGCAGGTGTTGGGCATGTAGGAAAGGTTATGCAGGTGTTGGGAGTGTAGGAAAGGTTATGCAGGAGTTGGGAGGGTAGAAAGGCTATGCAGGTGTTGGGAGTGTAGGAAAGGTTATGCAGGAGTTGGGAGGGTAGAAAAGGCTATGCAGGTGTTGGGAGGGTAGGAAAGGCTATGCAGGTATTGGGAGTGTAGGAAAGGCTATGTAGGTGTTGGGAGTGTAGGAAGGGTTATGCGGGTGTTGGGAGTGTAGGAAGGGTTATGCGGGTGTTGGGAGGGTAGGAAAGGCATTGCAGGTATTGGGAGTGTAGGAAAGGCTATGTAGGTGTTGGGGGTGTAGGAAGGGCTATGCAGGTGTTGGGCATGTAGGAAAGGTTATGCAGGTGTTGGGAGTTTAGGAAAGGCTATGCAGGTGTTGTGAGTGTAGGAAAGGGTTATGCAGGTGTTGGGAGTGTAGGAAAAGCAATGCAGGTTTTGGGAGGTTAAGGTTATGCAGGTGATAGGAAGGGTTTCACAGTTGTTAGGAGGGTAGGGGCGAATATGCAGGTGCTAGGTGTTTAGGAAGGGTTATGCGGGTGTTAGGAGGACAGAAAGGGTTATGCATGAGGTAGGAGTGTAGGAATGGTTATGTAGGTGTTGGGAGTGTAGGAAAGGTTATGTAGGTGTTGGGAGTGTTGGAAAGGCTATGCAGGTGTTGGGAGGGTAGGAAAGGCTATGCAGGTGTTGGGAGTGTAGGAAAGGTTATATAAGTGTTGGGAGTGTAGGAAGGGTTATGCGGGTGTTGGGAGGGTAGGAAAAGCTATGCAGGTGTTGGGAGGGTAGGAAAGGCTATGCAGGTGTTGGGAGTGTAGGAAAGGTTATGCAGGTGTTGGGAGTGTAGGAAAGGTTATGTAGGTGTTGGGAGTGTAGGAAGGGTTATGCGGGTGTTGGGAGGGTAGGAAAGGCTATGCAGGTGATGGGAGTGTAGGAAAGGTTATGCAGGTGTTGGGCATGTAGGAAAGGTTATGCAGGTGTTGGGAGGTAGGTAGGCTATGCAGGTTGTTGGCATGTAGGAAGGTTATGCAGGTGTTGAGTGTAGGAAGGGTTATGCAGGTGTTGGAGGGTAGGAAAGGCTATGCAGGTGTTGGGAGTGTAGGAAAGTTATGCAGGAGTTGGGAGGGTAGAAAAGGCTATGCAGGTTTGGGAGTGTAGGAAAGGTTATGCAGGTGTTGGAGGGTAGGAAAGGCTTGATGCAGGTGATGGGAGTGTAGGAAGGTTATGCAGGTGTTGGGCATGTAGGAAATGTTATGCAGGTGTTGGGGGTAGGAAAGGCTATGCAGGTGTTGGGCATGTAGAAAATGCTATGCAGGTGTTGGGAGTGTAGGAAAGGTTATGCAGGTGTTGGGAGGGTAGGAAGGCTATGCAGGTGTGGGAGTGTAGGAAAGGTTATCGGGTGTTGGGAGTGTAGGAAGGGTTATGCGGGTGTTTGGGGTGGAAAGGCTATGCAGGTGTAGGGAGTGTAGGAAAGGTTATGCAGGTGTTGGGAGTGTAGAAAGGCTATGCAGGTGTTGGAGTGTAGGAAAGGCTATGCAGGTGTTGGGAGGGTAGGAAGGGTTATGCAGGTGTGGGGAGTGTAGGAAAGGCTATGCAGGTGTTGGGAGTGTAGGAAAGGCTATGCAGGTGTTGGGAGTGTAGGAAAGGTTATGCAGGAGTTGGGAGGGTAGAAAAGGCTATGCAGGTATTGGGAGGGTAGGAAAGGCTATGCAGGTGTTGGGAGTGTAGGAAAGGCTATGCAGGTGTTGGGAGTGTAGGAAAGGTTATGCAGGAGTTGGGAGGGTAGAAAAGGCTATGCAGGTATTGGGAGGGTAGGAAAGGCTATGCAGGTGTTGGGAGTGTAGGAAAGGTTATGCAGGAGTTGGGAGGGTAGAAAAGGCTATGCAGGTGTTGGGAGGGTAGGAAAGGCTATGCAGGTATTGGGAGTGTAGGAAGGCTATGTAGGTGTTGGGGGTGTAGGAAGGGCTATGCAGGTGTTGGGCATGTAGGAAAGGTTATGCAGGTGTTGGGAGTTTAGGAAAGGCTATGCAGGTGTTGGGAGTGTAGGAAAGGGTTATGCAGGTGTTGGGAGTGTAGGAAAGGTTATGCAGGTGTTGGGAGTGTAGGAAAGGGTTATGCAGGTGTTGGGAGTGTAGGAAAAGCTATGCAGGTTTTGGGAGGTTAAGGTTATGCAGGTGATAGGAAGGGTTTCACAGGTGTTAGAAGGGTAGGGACGATTATGCAGGTGCTAGGTGTTTAGGAAGGGTTATGCGGGTGTTAGGAGGATAGAAAGGGTTATGCATGTGGTTGGAGTGTAGGAATGGTTATGCGGGTGTGAGTTGGTCCTCATTCTCTGCAATTTACTCTAAGCTCTGTGTGTCACCCCTTTCCCTTCATAATTGAGAGTAAGCTCTTGAGCAGGGTCAACTTTTCCTATCGCTCTCTGTGTGTCAAACTTATTTGTGATAATTATATGTTTGTTTTGTACTACCCATTGTACAGTGCTGTGGCATATGTTGCCATTTTATAAATAAGTATGCACTAGGCACTATACAACTTATATTGCAGGTATTAATGATTAATGCTTTTTTTTGCCTCCAGGTCCAGAGCTGATGGGTCTGTGTCACTCATGGAGATCACTCAGGAGAAGGTGGACATGGATGTTTTATTACCTGCCTCTTCTCCACTCTTGGGTCAATGTCACATGAGCCCTCACCTAAATAGCGATTTCTCTCCTATTTGTCATTTTTTTAATGGGTTTTTGTCAACACTTCATTTAATACATAAAACACAGAGATCCCGTGTGTGGGGGGGGGTCTTTTCAAACTCTCTGGATCTCCTGTTGACAGGAGACGTGACCTGGGGTGATGCCAAATGAGGAGGTTTAATGAGACGTGTCAGAGATCAATCTGAGTCCTTGTCGCTTCTAATTGGTCAGCATGGGGCCACAAAATTCGACTCCAAAGGATCAATGGATCTCCCACAACCCAACAAAGAACTTTAAAAAAAAATTTGAATTGAATTGGAGACTTTTTTTTTACCAAAAATGTTCACGTTTCTCCCCAATCCCCACAACTCATCACTGACCTTAATTAAAGGGGTCATTCAGAGAGCACTGAAATGTCACCAACATTTTGCGGCTCTCTCGTTCACCACACTTTGGTGAGTTAAATTTGCTGACCCTGCGTTGAATAGAGCATTCAGCACAAGGTCCCCAAAGTGCCACGAATCGACCGGCCGAACACATCTGAAAAATCGCCAAATCGATGAAAAAAAAAAAGGGCAAATGCAGACGTGAACCCACCAAAAAATACCGTCGACCCGCTAAATCGGTCCTCAAACTGCCACGACCCGCAGAACAGACCGCTGAATGCAGCTGACAACCCGACGAACAGACCGTCGAACATTGCCGGAAACAGCCGATCAGCCGCCGAACAGGGGTAAAAAAAAAAGGAAAAAGAAAAAGACTCAACTTTTAAAAAGTGTTTTATAAAAAACAAGTGCATGAAAATGCCTGAGAATTATATATAAGGTCCTGTGAATAACAATAAAACAGTCTGTTACAGAGAGAAAAAAAACACCATGTAAAAAAAAAAATCGGACTCAAAAATGTTGCCGAACAATTCCGAAAAATGCCTAAAAAATTCTAATAAACAAATAATTAAAGGGACACTCTAGTCAACATGACCACCTAAGCTTTTTTAGGTGGTCATGATGCCCGGAGTATCCTGCCCTCTGTCCCCCCTCCCTCCGCTCAGCGGTTCAGCTAAAATGCCGAAAACAGCTGAGAGAGGCGGAGGAGTTTACTCCGCCCTCCCAGCTGTCAGTCAGCAGAGCGGGATTCATATTTCCCGCTTCTGCCGACTTTTGCCGAGTAGGAGACGTCATCGCGCTTTCAGCGCGATGACGTCTCCAACTCACCGCAGAAGCTGGCGGCTCCCTCTGATGGTTAGTGTTGCGCGCATCCTCTTTTTTTGCTGCAAGAGATGGTGTGTGTGAGAAGCTGAGCTTCAAACCTGGAAAAAAAGAGCCCCCCCGCAACCGCGATCGGCAACCCATTGCAACCCTTTCGACAAGAGCGTGTATTAACCGCTAAGCATTACTGGGTAAAATCACCTGACCGGAAGCTGCACGACCGGAAGCAGGAAGCGGACATCTTGCCAACGCGGCCGGAAGAAGCACAATTACGGTACACTATAAGAGAGGACGTTTTCACTTCTATTCTCATACTACTTTTTATATGTATATGGACATTGAGTATCTTATACCGACTGAGGAAGGCTTTTTAAGCCGAAACGCGTCTCGGTAGACTTTTTTTTTTGTCCCATTTTTATTGCTCCTTACTTATCTAAATAAATAGATTGGTTTTATAACCCCTTACTTGCTACCTTCTCCGACTCTTCAATTTCGACATACCTGGATTGTCTGCTGCCGAGATAAAAGGGGGTCTGGGCCTCCACCCTTAAGAGTGCCCAAGGCTATATTCATTGAGCTTAATATCGTGAGGCTCCAGAATTGGTGAGTGTGGTCCATTCTCCCTATCCCTATTATTTTATAAATACAGTTTTACGCTATGGGAGTGTCCTCTCCCGATTCTTTCTGCTTTATTTAGTACCCATTACGGATGAAAGAAGGGAAGTGCCACCCTGTATTTGGCCATAGGCTTTCTTTCCTTGAGCCAGGACCCTTGGGCTCCCCTAAATGTGAGTGGTCTGCACTTTGGCTAAAACATTTTTGATCAACTCTGTGATAACTATCTGCACTATTATTGTTTTTCTATGATGTGCTTTTTTTGAGGAACACTGATGAACAAATGAATCCGACACCAGCACTTTAAGAGAAGACCAACATATTCCTCTCTCCGTTTTTCTTGAGTATTGGATAAATTATACACTTGAGTATCTCCCCTTCCTTTTTGTTTTCCGCACATTGGACTTTGCTATTGGAATTTCACTTTATGCACGTGCACTTTAAAAATGATGGTATTTTGAATTTTCCTCAAGCAATGTTGCACTTTATTATGAACCTTTGCATGTTCACTTATTAACCAACTGGATGCGCCGTATGTTTTGTTTTTTCCTTTGGAGCCGGGAGGAAGCCTGACGATTGGCTGGCTTATCTGAGAGGCGCGCATGCGCGCTTCTCACGTAAACCAGAAGCCAGAAGCATCAAGAAGGATGGGAGCGGAAGAGGAGGGAGGTGAGAATAAAAAAAAAAAAAAAGCGCCGCTGGAAAGAAGTGGATTTTAGGGTAAGTATTACAGTTACAAAAAAATTAATAAAAACTAAAGATTTATTAAGGGAATAGGGATAGGTTAGGATAAAAAAAGGGGGGGGGATTTTTTTCAGTAGAGTGTCCCTTTAAAGAGACATTTTGCTGCACGTGTGAAGAAAAAATGGTTGAATAAATATTTAAAAAAAGAGGGATTTTTTTTTACATTGAATCCAATGGGATTCACCTGTTTAAACCTGTCGAATAAAACTATCGTAAATCAGGGCATTTCACTGACATTTCGCTGCTGTTCGGCATTGTCTGAATAGATTAACCATTACTTCTCTATGGGGACTTTCACTGATGCCGAACGGCACCGTATTTTGCTTGTAATTTGCCACTTCTTGGGCAAATCGCCAGTATTTTGAATAGCCGAATGGCCACGAAATTGCACCGTTCGGAGAAATTCAACGTTGGGTGCAATTCCATGGCCAATTCGGCGCTCTTTGAATATCCCCTTAAGTAATTAATAAATAGTTCATTCTGTAGCTTGAAAACCCCCCCAAAAAAATCACAAAATATCCAAGGTGAATTGGGGACAACCTGCTGTCACTTGATTAAAATGTGTTTACTTATGCATCAGTAATGGAGACTATAAATCTAGTTAACGCTTCCTTCCCTCAAATCTGTAAATAAATAAGCAGCTCCACAATGGCTGTGATAACGCTGTCACATAAGGGTTTTACATTCAATAGCGATTCCTGTCCTGTAAGTGTTTAACAATAACCCCAGATACAATGTCTCCCCAGGGCAGGAAGAAAGGCAGGATATAAGCTCCTACTGGCCGATCAAAGCGTTAATGCCCTCAGGCCGCGAGCTTAGTTAATTTACAGAGAGGTTTATGTTTCAATACAATGGGACACCTCTCCATCACACATCACCTTTACATCTGTATAACTGGATCTCTCAGGCTTCTTTCTACTAATGATCCCGATACAATAATGCTCTGTGTTACTAATTGATATATGGGGGTCTATTCACTAAACTGGGACTTGTAATCATTCTGTATCCTGACACGTTCTTTATGAGTGTTTACCATTGCCAGATTTTCATAAATAGACGCAATTTTTGCCTATGGAAGAGATACTGGGCCCTATTACAATCTTCGCGTTAAAACGCTCGCGCGCGACGCTGAATTTGTGCACCAAGCGTTAAACGTTAACGCGCGGAAATAAACGCTGGAATTACAATCCTCGCGCCTTTTTTCATCCGTCGAGCAAACAGATGCGCAGTAACGTTGCGTGCAGATATCCGTGTGCGGACTGTTTTTTTCACTCGATTCAGCCAATCAGAATTAAGAACCACAATTGTCTCACGTTAAGGCTAGGGTCAGACGAACGCATTTTTCACGTCGTCCGTGAAAAAGTGCGTTGGAACGAATGGACGTATTTTTTCACGGAATACGCGATAGCGGTCATACGATGCGCATTCTCGTCCGTGATTTTGTACGGATCATCAATAAAACACTTTTTGCGTCTGGACGTTATGTTGGCCGGACATTAGCAGCGTCTGACATCTCCTAATTACGCACACACGCCGCTAGCGGACGCAGCGCACTCTGTACGTCAGTACTAGCGGTATCACGTTTCTCGATACAATGCGTTTGTTTGCCGCTTGCGTACTCCATATATTGCCCGTCATTGGATGTCATTTGCTGCTACTACGGCCGTGATAAAGTGCGGCTGCACGCGCGTTCGCACTGCGTTCGTCTGACCCTAGCCTAAGTTTTTGCACCTGTCAAAGTCACTCTGCGCATATATTCCTCATCAATAATAAATGCACGCACAACTTCTCCATTTTATTGGTTTGGGTATGTGTAGAATGTGTAACTTTACTTTGCTGCTTTTTTTTTTTTTTGGGCCGTGTATTTGGGTTCGGCCGGGTTGATAGAATTTGCCGTTAACACCAGCTTTAAGGAGTTGCTAAAATTATGCGCACAACGTCTATGCGTTACAAACTGTGTATAGATTGTAATACCATCCGCGTACCAGCGCACAAACGCATTTGCGCTCACATTGTTAAGTATAGGATGCGCGCAGTAAAATACGCTCACGCGGGGTTCGCGCAGGTTCATCCGCGGTAGCTGATTACGTGCGTTCGTGGCGCTGATAATATAATACGACGTTCAGCGCAAAGGGTTTTACCCCTCGCATTAATGTTTTTTTGCGCCAGCGCGAATGTTTGCGCGAAGATTGTAATAGGGCCCATATTGTTTATTTATAGCTGATACATTGTATTAAGGAACATTCTGTTGAAAATAGTGTTCCCTCTTTTTTTTTGCCCTTAAAATAATTGTGCCGAGGCTGCAGATGTCGAGGCATCCCAGCATCCCTGCCGATCGCTTCCAGTGCTCTTTTTCACTGCCGGGCGCGTATCCGGTTAAACAGCTGACATCACTGTTGCAGGATGTCACCATGTCGAAAAATCCATGCAATAGCGATAGAGCGGCTGGAAGTGATACTGATCTCTCCCAGTGCTCTATTTACTAAACGTCGCACCAGGTACATCCTCGGTCGTTAAGCAATCTTTTTCGTAGGACATACCTGGTACGTTATAGGGCATTAAGGGGTTAAGGTTAGGATAAGGTTTAAGATTACTTTTAGGGTGAAGGTTAAGGTTTAGGACTAGAGTTAGGGATACTTTTAGTCTTAGAATTAGGGTTAGGCTTAACTAAAGTTTTTCTCACAATATAATGGTTACCCCCTGTAGCCGCACAGGTCTAAAGAAATGGCATTGTAATACAAAACAACATTATACACATTATCAAACAAATACAGAAGTAAATTACCGTGTGCGCCTCTAAGACCATATGCAGATAAGTTCCCTCTCTCTTCTATGCAGCTGCAGCAGCTTTCTAACAGGAAGCTAGTGGACACTCCTGCCTACTGGCTCTGGTGTATACAGGTCTTTAAACCAGGAAGTGCTGGCTCCAACACCTCCAAAACATGCAAGGGACAACACATCTCCAAAAAAACATGTCCCTTGACAGTTACACCCCCCTATCTAGGAGGATCCCTTTCGGTATCATGCTATTTCTTTTTTTTTTCTTTCTGTACCTGCTGTGCCCAAACACGTTTTAAAGACCTGTGGCTAGCTAGGTGTGAGTGGTATCAAAATCCACATTATCTTTTTTTTTTAAATATATATATATATATTGAAATAATAGTTACAAATAGAACCTTTTTGGCTGATTTATACCCCCCCCACCAATCATAAGAAATTTGAGCGATCCTCCTCATTTGGCTGGGTGACACTTATACCATGTGTCTGTCAGCTTTCCTCACGGTAATACAGAGATGATGTCATCATAATGCAAAGATGCAATGATAAAGGCAGAGAACTTCTTGAAAAGGGCCAATCTGAAAGACGTTGAGGCTGTCGGGGTCCAAGCTTTGAAGATATTATAAAATAACATGAAAATCTATAGAGGCATTAAAAGAACGCAGTGAAGTAACCGGTAAGTCTCGAATTTCTATGTGTTTTAGCCTCGACATGATCAAATAAAGCGCTTCGCTTCATCTCACGAATATTAATGGCGAACTTTAATAGAAATAATGACAAGAAGGGAAAAAAATATCACGATCCGGCAGATGTAGCCTTCATCCATCAACAGGGTAATGTCACGCCTGGATTTAAAGCATAAAGGCCCTGTTGTAACAGGAAAACCTGTTTTAAGTCACAAGAACAAGACTAATAGTCTAAAATACACACACGTAAATCACAATGTGAAACAGCGCTCTGCGGTGCTCTGGATACACAAACCGCATGCTGAATTATTCCATTCTATGCGCTGATGACTTGCAGGACAATGCACAGCTGAGCCTTGACATTGTGTCACGTCGAAATAGTACACAAAACGTGTCCGTGTGTTTTCATTTTCTTGTGGTTGCATGTTCTGAAGTATTACAAAAATCACTGAAAAAAGTGGCTTTACGTCTCACGTACTTTTCTGCTGTAGCACATACGATTTCCCCTCTATTTGCCCTGGACTGTGGAATAGTGAGTGGCAATACAACGCATGAGGTATCGTCCTTGACCACAGGTAGACACAGGGTGGGTTTATTTGGAAAGGAAAGACATCTTCCAAGTTATTGATGGGCTTCTATGCTTGGATGGCCTCTTGTTGTACATGACCTCCTCATGCATCTGTCGAGTCCAAAGGCTGCAACCTGTATTCAAGGAAGTACTGACTTAGGCTTTTATAGACCATGTGTGAGCGATACGGGAGTGCTTTGGGTTGGCTCTCTTGGTCAACCAATCACTATGAAGTGTTGAATAATTCTCTTGGTCAACCATTCACTGAAGTACTGATTGCTAATTATGATTGACTGTCATGGTCAACCAATCAATATAAAATGATCAATAATTCTTCTGGTTGGCTGTCTTGGTGAACCAATCACATTGAGATGCTGAATAATTATTGTGATTGGCTTTATTGGTCAAACAATCAGTATGAAGTGTTTAATAAGTCTTCTGATTGGATGACTGATACAGCCAATCACTATGAAGGGCTTAATAATTCTTCTGATTGTAGTGATTGGTTGACCAATACAGTCAATCAGAAGAATTTTTTTGCACTTCATAGTGATTGGTTGACCAAGGCAGCCAACCAGAAGAAACATATAGCACTTTGTAGTGATTGGTTGACCAATACAGTCGAAGTGCTATTTGGTTCTTCTGGTTGGCTGTCTTGGTCAACCAATCACTATGAAGGGCTTAAAAATTATTCTGATTGTAGTGATTGGTTGACCAATACAGTCAATCAGAAGAATTTTTAAGCACTTCATAGTGATTGGTTGACCAAACAGCCAACCGGAAGAAACATATAGCACTTTGTAGTGATTGGTTGACCAATTCAGTCAAAGTGCTATATGGTTCTTCTGGCTGGCTGTCTTGATCAACCAATCACTAAGAAGTGCTTAAAAATTCTTCTGGTTGGCTGTCTTGGTCAACCAATCACTTGGAGGTGCTAAATATTTATTATGATTGGCTTGCTTGGTCAAACACCACTTCAGGTGCAGCATGTTTATTCTGATTGGCTGGTTTGGTCAGCACCCCTGAATCAATGGAAAATATCATATATAAATGTGCCTTTTTTCAGAATGTTTGTATATGGGGAATGATGGGGCAGATACTTGCCTCAAGGCCAATGCCCTGCAGCTACTATAACGCACATTCTTCAAATCGTCACCGTGTCATATTTATATGGCAGATTTACTCTGATTCTTAGCGATATCCTCTGGGGATGACATATTTATCGCTCTATAAGTGACTGTTAGATCTCGGCACCAGGTAACGAGTGATTTGAACCACACATCTCAGAGTATTAAAATATAATTAATATAGAGGGGGGGAGGATTGAATCTTTCAGCACATGCGACGGATACTTCAAAGCAAAGACCTTGGTTGGAATGAACTTATATAACATTATCCCGAGCTACATAGATCAACTCTGGCAGGTCTGGAATTCCACGGCAGTTGATTAGAAAAATATTTGAAAGTCCCAGACGTGGTGAGAAAGAAGAGAATGGGTGTCCTGAGAGCAGGGACGCTTCCACCAGCTGCCCTGTCACTCAAAGCATCTCCTTGAAGATGGGTGGAGGCTGCGAGGAGGAAGGATCAATAGTAGAAGATACAAAAATCAATAAGCTGTATCAAGTCATGAACAATAAAACACTTTGTCACCTTTTTTTAATTCTCCACTTCACTCAAGGTCAACCTGAGCTCCCACTGGAGACCTATGTGTCATTACTGATGGCATCACCCATAGATGATACTGCCACTGAGGAGCCCTGGATGAAGAAGGAACGTGGCAGCAATAAATATGGATTTTTATGTGAATAATAAAAAAAGAAAATTACATTTACAGTTACACGTATTTACAAAGCGCTAACAAGTCCCAGATTTTTACAGACGGTAATATTTAACCCTTACAGACATGTCGGTTTCACTCTGAAACCACCTTTTCACATTGAAAACACTGTAAATGTCCAAATCATATTGTGTGTTTCATTTATTATTATTATTTATATAGGGCAAACGTAAGATATGGATATATGTAAAAAATGTCATGCAACCGAAAGGGTTAAGTGGATGTGACATGGAAGGAGACAGCCCAGGACATACTTGAAAACTAGAGAAATCTCAATGTATCCTTGCTGGTAAAACACTTTCTAAAAAAAAGGAGTGTCATGGGTATTGTTGGTCGTAATATTACAATTATTTATAAAGAGGCAATATATTCTACATCACCATGCTATGGGTAGCACCAACAGGCAGAAAGGTAACAAGGCAAGTCATACTTTAAACCCCCCTCACTCCCCCATCTTAATTTGGCTTCTTTTTTTTTACATGATACAGATCTCTAAATATTGACTTAAAAATGTTGCAACACATTTTATTTTTAATTCTTTATTTATAAATTGTGCATAGGACATAACATGGCAGAGCAAGTCAGTAACGTGGAATATGAAAGTAATGTCAGAGATAGTTACATAAAAAACCCAAAGGATCAGACTAGGAGGGGGTGTCCCATCCAGAAGGGCTCACACTAATCAATCAATTACTAATTACTAATCAATCGGTTTTAGACAATCAGTATTGTATTACTGATTAGGGATGGGCTGCCGGTTCGAATCGGTTCGATGTTCAATTCGAACATCGGCTGTTCGAAAATTCGTGAACTTCGAACTTTTCGGGACGTTTGCTGAAAGTTCAAAAAAAAATTTTTGAAAAAGAATGCTAAAAAGATCCTAAAAAAATTCATAGATTAAGAGACTTTTTACTGCAGAATATTATAATCAAAGGTTTATTAGATACTGCGTTAAAAAGGGAATATTTTTAACATTGAAGCCTATGGGTTTCATAAACATTTCCCACTCCTTGTTGGTCAAACATTTCCCACTCCTTGTTGGTTAAACATTTCCCACTGATTGTTGGTCAAACATTTCCCACTCCTTGTTGGACAAACATTTCCCACTGATTGTTTGTCAAACATTTCCCAATGATTGTTGGTCAAACATTTCCCACTCATTGTTTGTCAAACATTTCCCATGGCTTCAAATCACGTTTAAACATGAGCAAAAGTGGTAAAAATAAGCTCAGTGCACAGTGGTGAAATGGCTCAGCACTCAGCAGTGAAAGGGTTAAAACCTGTTTTTTTTTAAACTTTTTTTTCATTGTTTCCTGTCCTCCAGGGCAGTACCCGGACCCCCATACACCTTTTATGGCCAATATCTTGCATATATGCCCTCTTGGAGGGGACCTTAATTTTTGAACAATTGAGCCCCATTGACTTTAATGGTGTTCGCATTGTGTTCGAGTTCACGGTCGTACTTTTTTGGGTGTTCGAGTTCGAATGTGAACCGAACATGGGGGTGTTCGGCCCATCACTATTACTGATATCAGATCTGCAAGAAATAGTTTGTGTGAGCCCTTCTGGATGAGGATGCCATTTCCACCATTGATGAGGGGAAGCTACAGCCAACATGGCAAGAAATCCAGCACCGTCTTAATGTGCTTCGTGCAACTAATGGTGCCCATATAGAGGTGCATTAAATGAGGCAAAAAAACCTGAAATATATACGTCTCATTTTCTAATAATTTTCACTTATCTGTCTTTTCATTTGTCTTTGGAATAAATTTTTGAAATTGTATAGAGACTTTATGGACACCCTGTATATATGTATATATCATTAATACATTTATATGAAACCTGAGTGTTGTGTTGGCTTAAGTAACAAATGTCAATGGTAAGACGGGGAGCAGAAATCTTGGTGAGTTCCCACCCATTTATTTTAGGACCACTTCCTGAAATACAGAATAAAATATTAATAAGGACAAAAATAAGATAAAAAAAACCACACAATAAAACCAATAATTTAGTAAAGAGCCCAAATACGAGCAAGGCACATGTTCATATGTCTTTAAACCTTTCTAATGCTGAATAAATGAATCCGAGTACAGGCGCTGACCGTGCAACACTGTAACAATAGCTCTAAGGTATAAAATAGTGTAAAACACACATTTATGACACATTTTCCACTTCGATTTTCTGGTTATAATTAAGGAGCGCGGAGGCTCTGGGGCTAAAGATATGGATTTAGAGCCTTAAAAGCCATTGTTTTAGCCAATTCCCAAAATAACCGCGCTCCCACTTCAATAATCCTGACAATGGATGCTTTTATTTTGGGTGGGGAACATACAAACGTCAATATTTAACCCCTCGCTCTCTCTGTGCATTAGGATGGATATATCCGTGTAATTTATGCAATGCACTGGTGGCAGAGAGGGGATTCTCCAGAGAGGGGATTCCCCCCCCCCCATCCACCCCTGGGGGCACAGAAAATCCAAACACCTGCTCTGTCTGACCTGATCTGGAAATGCCTGGAACGCCAAATGTATGCAACCTGTTTAACCCCTACACCACCAAACAGCTGCATTAATAGGAAAAACAGACAAAACACTGAGGTCTTTTTGCTGATGATTAGATTGCCAGCTCTGAGCCCGGTCCCTCTCCGCCTGATAAACCTGTATGTGTTATGTCTCTGTCTGCAATGCTGAGCATTTATATTTTACAGGCGGAGATGCTGCTATGATAAAGCATAAAAAACAAAACAACAGTGATACATTAAACCCATCAGGACGGTAAGTGATGGAAGAAGCAGTTTCATTTACAATTATTATTCTTTATTTATAAAGCGCCAGCATATTCCGCAGCGCTGTACAATATTATTGTTATTATTATTATTATATAATTTTATGCTCTGGGTAACAATAATCCTATTGGCACTTGCTTGGGTGACCTAACCTGGAACAAAGCTTGCATCCGCACCTCCCTGATGTAGAGGAGATAGAGTATTGAGGGATATGTTTGCACTATATCTTTAATAATTATTATAATAACACTGGAAAAAATGGTAGAAATTATAGTTAAATACATAAGGATAATAATTCATATGATTACAAATAATAATAGTAATGATAATACATATAATAGAAGTAATATTTATAATAATAATACATAAAAAAATCTAATTATGATGATAAAACATATCGTAAAATTAAAAATAATACAATTAATAATTATAATACATGAAATACAAATTCTAAAATTACGTTTTTAATACAAATTATAATAATATTAACAATAAAAATAAGAATAGTAATGCAAATAGAAATATAATAATTTATTTATAAAGGATTTTACCAGGAAGGATACATTGAGATTTCTCTCGTTTTCAAGTATGTCCTGGGTTCAAGAACATTGAGTGGTTACAGAAATACAAATTAGTAAAATGCAAGAAATTAACACAAAACAAATATACAGATTAAAAGAAAATAAATATGTAGGAAATATAGTCACTATGTTACATGTTTACAAGTGCATTCTGTATATAGTCACTATGTTACATGTTTACAGGTGCATTCTGTATATAGTCACTATGTTACATGTTTACAGGTGCATTCTGTATATAGTCACTATGTTACATGTTTACGGGTGCATTCTGTATATAGTCACTATGTTACATGTTTACAGGTGCATTCTGAATATAGTCACTATGTTACATGTTTACAGGTGCATTCTGTATATAGTCACTATGTTACATGTTTCCAGGTGCATTCTGTATATAGTCACTATGTTACATGTTTACAGGTGCATTCTGTATATAGTCACTGTGTTACATGTTTACAGGTGCATTCTGTATTGAGGTATGTTAATATGGAGCTCTTATGGGACTTTAGACTGGGGGAAGATTTGATGGTGTCTGGGAGGTTATTCCATAATTGTGGTGCTCTGTAGGAAAATGAGGATCGAACCACTTGTATTGTGGTATTGCAAGTAAGGTGCTGGTCCTGGATCGGAGGTTTTAGGATGAGGGAACTGCTGAGGGAAGCAGCCTATTCAGGTAGGGTGGCAGCTTCCCAGAAAAGCTCTTAAACACCAGGCTGGAAAGGTGACGGGTGCGTCTAGATTCCAGCGATGGCCAGTTTAGTTCTTTTAACATGTCACAATGGTGGGTCATGTAGTTACATTGTAGCACAAAGTGACAGAATGAGTTATACAATGTAGTAAGTTTCTGGAGGTGCGTTTGCGGGGCGGCTGCATACACTACATTTCCGTATTCAATACCTGGCATAATCATTTGTTGTATAATCTGCTTTCTTACTGCGGGGCTCAGGCAGGATTTGTTTCTCTACAGGGCACCTAGTTTGGGGTAAATTTTAGATGAAAGTTTTTCAATGTGGGGGCCAAAGGATAGATTTGGGTCCAACCACATACCTAGATATTTGAGAGAAGTGACTGTGGTCAGTGTGCCATTTGATTTTGTCCTGACACATAGATGGGGTGTTTGCAATTTGTGTAGTTTAGGTGCTGTTCCAAAGAGCAATAAAAATAAAAATAATACATAAAATGCTAATTATTATAATAAGACATAAACAAAGTATAATAATATTAAAATTAATACAAATGGTAATTATAATAATACATCTAATACAAATAATAATAATATGTATAATAATACATTAATTACAAATTATAATAACATAACATAAAACACAAATTATAGTAATATTACTAATATAAATAATAATACATTTAATAATAATATAATATTTCAGTGTGGTAAAGTGTTGAGAAATGAATTCATTAACCTGATTCGGCACCTCTGATGCAATGACATATTGCTATGTCTGTAGGCGTGTGAGGTGTGCGCATTTGTGTCCATCAGGTTCAGCCTTTCACACATCACCTGCTTCTGTTGATCCATAAGAAGCAAAAACCCCAGTCTGAAGCGCTCGCCAATTTGTAACATATTGGGAAAAATTCCTTCTTGACCCCAAATGGCGTCAGATTTCTCCTTGGGTCAAGAAGCTTTTACCCACATATTAATTTTATAACCCTTAATATTATGTGTCTGCAGGAAGTCATCTAGCCATTGTTTAAAAGTCTGTGCAGACTCTGACCCAACCACCTCAACAGGCAGAGAATTCCCAACCACCTCAACAGGCAGAGAATTCTTATATACAGCGAGTGTCCTTGGGCAAGACACCTAACGATATAGATACGCCTACCTCACAAAATACTTGTACACAGGGCCGGACTGAGACAAAAAAATCAGCCCTGGACTTCATCCAGACTGGCCCACTTTAATTTTGCAAACATGCACAAAAATAGTATATAAACCAACCGGATCACTCAACCAATCGTTCTACAGATACCAGAGTTGCTTCACAGCGATTGGATAAAGCAGGGCTCAAAATTTCAAGTCCCAAGCTACTAACCAGGCCATAAGAGTTACTCACCACCAGTTGCTCCACCTAACCTCTACCCTGCCCTTAACTCTGCCCCTAAAAACACCCCCTTATATTATCTTATGAAATTATTCTAAATAAAACCTTTATCAGTGTAAAGTTACAAAAATAACATTAATACCCAGACATCAGACCCCAGATACCTTTATACCTAGACATCAGACCCCAGTGTGAGCAGAGCGAGGAGGCAGGGACGCTCCTCTCCAGCCCCCTTCCAGTGCCAGAGACGAGCTTGGTCAGGTTAGGTAGCTGATCCCTGCCACCGTGCAGCCTGGGGAACAGGGGGCAGCACGAAATAATTTATTGTGCTGCCTGTGTATGCATTTCCACTCACCCTCACTTAATTTCCACTCGCCAAATGCGAGCAGGCGAGTGGAAATTTTGAGCCCTGGGATAAAGCATTGTAGCGGTACTGAGGATGAGTGTGCCCCATGTCAATCTTAAGGTGGCACGGTGGCCACAATATGAGACTATGGCAGTCTGCGTCTGTTTTACAGATGGTGAGGAAGTTCTCACCTCACCCATTAGGGAATTTTGAGCCATACACACTGACCCGCTGAGCCAGTGGCCCACCCGGGAATCTCCCTGTAGTCCCTATGGCCAGTACATGCCTGCTTGTACATCTCATCGATTGTAAGTTCCCTTGGGAACAGGGTCTCCCTGAATCAGATCATTATCCATGTGTGATATTCCAATGTATCAACTCCTTGTACACTGATCTTGTAAAGCGTGCGGAATATGTGGCACTATATAAAAGGATAATAATAATAATATATTTGTAATACGAGTCATGTTATTCCTGAAGTGTTTCAGAGTTGATTCAGATTTGATTCATCTGACTGTGAAGCTCGTGCGTTTAGGTCAGGTGGGAGAGGTCCGCGGACTCTTCTTTAAAGTAAGAATAACTCATTAAAGCTGGGATAAAAATAATGGGTGTACATAAGGAAAATTGCTTGTTTTAACATGAAAAATGGATTTAGATATTGTATATTAAAACCTAGAATGTCACTTTAATACATCATCCACCACATGCCCTGCTTTCTCTTAAAATGTATGAATTATCCATGTAAGTGATGGTTTACATTAACCGGCTTCATCTGAGACGACTTTCCGTCAGCACTTTATGAGGACCCTCCAGTCTTTGAGGTCTATCAGGATCCATCTACTTTGGCCTTCCTATTTCCTCTGCTATTTCCTTCTGAATTTCGGGACGCAATTAATCTTGAGCAGGCCAAATCCTTTTGTCAGCTTTATGGCCTCATAATATGGCCTTGCCTAATTGCCTATTTGTGTGACAGAGGGAGGTGGTAAAGGCTTTTAACATTTGCTGTTGTCCCGCTGTCACAATACTGTGTGAACGAGCCCGTAAATGCCTGTTTGGTGGATACAGAGATGTCCACATCAGTATTTCTCTTCTTCACTTGGCCAAGATTTTACAACATGTAAAAACCTGAATGATAAAGATATCTCAGTTTATACCTCCCGTTCCATGCTGCATATTCTATACCTCCCAGGTGTCCCTGTTTATGAGGATTAAACTGTATTTTAGGGTCTAAAGTCACTTCTGCTCTTTTCTATCAATTCATAAAGCATTCCATACATTCTGGTGTATAACAGAGCTGTAAAGCGATAAAACGCCAAACACCGAGTCTCTAATAGAGATGTGCATTCGTTTTGGAAAAATTCGGAATTCGGAACGAAATCCATTAATTCGTTTCTCGGAATACTTCCGAATAACGAATTGATACAATACGAATTCGAAACGAAACGGTATATAACGAATTTATTTTGTTTTACACTGTGTCATCCTCATAAAATAAAAATTTAAATCATTTTTTTTATGGTGTTCCAGAATTCGAATCGATATCAACTACCGAATCGATACCGAATTGATATATCAAATATCGAATTGATCTTAAATTAAAATATATACAATACAAGTAATTCAGTCAGCAAACAACTTTATGAAACAAATTAATTTTGTTTCGCTGTTTAATTTGACTCAAACGCTAAATCTGTGACACAGTTTAATATTTAACCCTAGTTTGTCTTTTAACAGCAAAATTTGATTAATTGGGGTTTTATTTAGTGATCCAAAATTCGAATTGATATCAACTATTGAATTGATATATGAAATTCAAATCAGTTTGAAATTTCAGATCGATGCGAAATTTTGAATCGATCCAAAACGAAACGAAACGAAATACGAAACGAAATTAGTTACGAAATTCCGAAAACGAAATTATTTAAAAATGAAACTAAACTAAACGAAACAAATTTTTCAGCCATGCACATCCCTAGTCTATAAACCATAATAAAGGATGTCAGAAATAACCTGGGGTAAATAAGAAACTTAACTTAAGATTTTTATTGCCATAAATAGCCCTGGTAGACTGTGAATTTGTCTAAAGCATGGCAAAAAGCTTATCTCCTTGGCTTTTGCGAAACTGGGAGCATTGCATATACCAATGTTGTACATGTCCTTATACACACCCAGCTGCATTTCTCTTTCCATTGATTCAAAATCTCTTTCCATTAGTTGGGTTTTTCATTCCATTTTAGGAGTTTCTTTTTCCATTATATGGGTTTTTCTTTTTAATTTATGGGTTTCCCTTTCGTTAGTTACAGTTACAAGTATTTATAAAGCACCAACAAATTCCTTAGCGCTGTACAATGGGAGAGACAGAATAACAAATATATATTTATATACATGTTACACACGCGGAACAGAAGGAGGGAATTGTGTTCCAATTTCCATTGCTTGGGTTTTTCTTTCCACTGACTTGTTTTCATTGGTTGCATTTCTCTGTCCATTGGTTGTGTTTTTATTTTTACTGGTTGCATTTCTCTGTCATTGGTTGTGTTTCTATTTTTACTGGTTGCATTTCTCTGTCATTGGTTGGGTTTCTATTTTTACTGGTTGCATTTCTCTGTCATTGGTTGGGTTTCCCTTTTAATTGGTTGCACTTCTCTGTCCATTGGTTGGGTTTCTCTTTTTATTGGTCTAATTTCTCTGTCATTGGTTGGGTTTCACTTTCCATTGGCTGGGTCCTCTTTTAATTGGTTGTGTGTTCTTTCAATTGGTTGCATTTTTCTGTCCATTGGTTTGGTTTCTCCTCCATTGTTTGGGTTTCTCTTTTCGTTAGCTGGTTCTTGTTTCCACTGGTTGTGTTTTTCTTTTCATTGTTTGCATTTTTATGTTCATTGGATGGGTTTTGTAACGTTGGGGGCTTCCAGCCCTACCTGTGTGCTTGAGGACAGCAAGTCTGATGCTGCTCGCTGACCACTGCCCGGTTTAAATGGAGACAGACAGGGAGGTGATTGCATGAGGTGTGGCTTGAGTGGGGGGCGTGGTCTGGTGAAGGTCTTTATAAACCCTCAGTATAGTTTCAGAAGTGGCCAGATCGTGGTTATCCATACCTGAGCTCCTTGTACCTGACTGCTATATTGATTTAACCTGTTACTGACCTCTGCTTGTGTTCTGACCATTCTGCCTTCTGTTGCCCTAGACTATTTGCTTGTACTACGCTACTGCTCTGATACCGACCCGGCTATTCTATTTGACCATTCTGAACTCTGTATTCCTGATTCTGGCTCGGCTGACTCCTCTCCGTATTGTTAACCCTTTTCTGTCTAGCTAGTTTACCTGGCCAATTCTAAGGACCAGACAGATAGGGATCATTCACAGCTACACTGTTGGTAGCTTCTGGGCTCTGGAGTGTGGGGTGTTAAGTACTGCGTGGTGGGATCCGGGAACCGTGACATTACGATCTGGCCTTTATGGATCCCGCAGATTTAACACAGCACTTGGCTACCTTTGTATCCAGGCAGGATGAGCAGGATCATAGGATGGATCAGTTTGCCATTGCCTTACAAACTATCCTGAATCGTACTGCACACCTGGAACCAGTTGGGGTTGCACCCCCACCTGCTATACCTGTGCCCCCTGTCGTTCAGACATCCCAGGTACACATAATGAGGCAGCCAGTACATAGTGAGCAAGCAGTAATTCTAGAGGTGCTGGAGATCCTGAGAGGGGCTAACAAGCTCATTACTCAGCACCTGGATATCCTGTATGCAAGGTTGCTGCAACCTCCTAGGGACGTCTTCCCAAAGGAGCCTGTTCCAGTTAAAGGTTCCAGAGGACCCCTGACCCTGGAGGAAAGGGTATGGAGGAAGACTCAGGGCTTATGCTTTAATTGCGGTTCTTTCCTGCATAAAAGAATGGACTGTCAATTGCGCCCCCAGAATTTACCCTCCATGTTCCAGCCTTACCAGGCCCCAGAGTCCACTGCCCTGCACGTCGCAGGATGTCCAAAATCCACTGCCCAACAGGGAGAGACCAGGTGTAATGCCCAGCAGTGGGAAGTCAAGAGTGCTGCCCTGCAGCATGAACAATCTAAGGTGGCTGCTCAGCAGCACAAAGAATCTGAGTCTGCTGTTTGTCAGCTTCAAGTCCTGTCCATGTCTACTGTGCCTAAGCTAGCAGTTCCAGTCAAGAGTGCTGCCCTGCAGCACGAACAAATCAAGTCCACTGCCTCGCAGTGCGAGATCTGGTCCACCGTTAACCAGTTTGAGAGCCAGTCCACTGCACAGCAGTTCAAGAGACAGTGCCAAGCCGGGGTGACCGTTCCACAGTGCCAAGCCAAGGTGGTTGCAAAGCACTGTGAGATCAAGATTGTTGCCGAGCCGGTAGCTGCCAAGCCACGCTCACCTGAGCCGGCAGCTGCCAAGCCACGCTCACCCGAGCCGGCAGCTGCCAAGCCACGCTCACCCGAGCCGGCTGTTGCCAAGCCATGCTCACCCGAGCCGGCTGTTGCCAAGCCACGCTCACCCGAGCCGGCTGTTGCCAAGCCACGCTCACCCGAGCCGGCTGTTGCCAAGCCACGCTCACCCAAGCCGGCTGTTGCCAAGCCACGCTCACCCGAGCCGGCTGTTGCCAAGCCACGCTCACCCGAGTCGGCTGTTGCCAAGCCACGCTCACCCGAGCTGGCTGCTGCCGCCATGTCCGAGTCGCCACAGAGCCGTGATGAGGTCGCTGACCCACAGAGCCGTGCTGTTGCTGCCATGTCCAAGTCACCACAGAGTCGTGCTAAAGGCCCTGCCCCTCCTGTCCTTGCCAAGGGTGCTACCCAACCGGTCCACACCAAGGGCGCTGCCCCACCGAGCCCAGCTGTTCCCGGCGTCTTCGAGCCCAGCTGTCCCGGTGTCTTCGAGCCCAGTGGTTCCAGTCCAGTCGCCGCAGAGCCGTGCCAAGGTCCCTGACCCACAGATCCGTACCACTGGTGCCGTGTTCGTGTTGCCGTAGTGCAGAGACGACACTGTTGCTGTCCATTCCGCGTCCTGTACCAGGGGTAGGAGACGCAAAAGGACTGGTGCCAGTGCCTTCCAACCTGGACCCAGCTTTGGCTCCCAAGAGGTCTGTACCTCATGCCCGCACACCCGAGAGTCGAGTCCTGTCCCTGCTGGATGTTTCCGAGCCTCTAACGGTGCTATTATATGCCTTGAGGACCGAGAGGTGTATGAGAGGGCTCTACGTATCTACAAGACCCATTGACTTTTTTCTTGTCATTTTTCTTGTCCTCTTTTGAGCATCCGGCGTCTGCTCGTGGAGAGGGGGGTACTGTAACGTTGGGGGCTTCCAGCCCTACCTGTGTGCTTGAGGACAGCAAGTCTGATGCTGCTCGCTGACCACTGCCCAGTTTAAATGGAGACAGGCAGGGAGGTGATTTCATGAGGTGTGGCTTGAGTGGGGGGCGTGGTCTGGTGAAGGTCTTTATAAACCCTCAGTATAGTTTCAGAAGTGGCCAGATCGTGGTTATCCATACTGAGCTCCTTGTACCTGACTGCTATATTGATTTAACCTGTTACTGACCTCTGCTTGTGTTCTGACCATTCTGCCTTCTGTTGCCCTAGACTATTTGCTTGTACTACGCTACTGCTCTGATACCGACCCGGCTATTCTATTTGACCATTCTGAACTCTGTATTCCTGATTCTGGCTCGGCTGACTCCTCTCCGTATTGTTAACCCTTTTCTGTCTAGCTAGTTTACCTGGCTAATTCTAAGGACCAGACAGATAGGGATCATTCACAGCTACACTGTTGGTAGCTTCTGGGCTCTGGAGTGTGGGGTGTTAAGTACTGCGTGGTGGGATCTGGGAACCGTGACAGGTTTCTCTTTCCAATTGTTGTGCTTCTCTTTTAATTGGTTGCATTTCTTCACATTGGGTCTTCTTTTCATTGGTTATGTTTTTCTTTCAGTTGGTTGCATTTCTCTGTCCACTAGTTGGGTTTCTCTTCCCATTGGTTGGGTTTCTTTGTCTATTGGTTGTGACTTTTCCATTGATTTTGTTTCTTGTTTCGATGATTTATTTCTCTGTCCATTGGATGTGTTTTAGTTTTCATTGGTTAGGGTTTTATTTTCATTGGTTAGGTTTCTCTTTCAATTTGTTGTGTTTCTGTTTTCATATGTTAGGCTTCTATTAGCTTTGGTTGGTTTTCTTCCCATTGGTAGTGTTTAGGTTTTATTTTCATTGGTTGGGTAACTCTTTTCATACGATAGGTTTCTCTTTTTTTTTGGCTGGTTTTCATGCCATTGGTTTTGTTTCTCTTTCCATTGGTAGTGTTTCTGTTCCCATTGGTTGGGTTTCTCTTCCCATTGGTTGGGTTTCTCTTTCCATTTGTTGTGTTCCTCTTTTCCTAGGTAAGGTTTCTCTGGCCATTGGATGTGTTTTTCTTTCCATTGGTTGGGTTTCTCCTTCCATTGGTTGGGTTTCTCTTTCCATTGGTTGGGTTTCTCTTCCCATTGATTGGGTATCTCTTCCCATTGGTTGGGTATCTCTTCCCATTGGTTGTATTCCTCTTTTCCTAGGTAAGATTTCTCTGTCCATTGAATGTGTTTTTCTTTCCATTGGTTGGGTTTCTCCTTCCATTGGTTGGGTTTCTCTTTCCATTGGTTGTGTTCCTCTTTTCCTAGGTAAGATTTCTCTGTCCATTCAATGTGTTTTCCTTTCCATTGGTACTGTTTCTCTTTCCATTGGTTGGGTTTCTCTTACCATTTATTGTGTTCCGCTTTTTACTAGGTAAGGATTCTCTGTCGTTGGTTGTGTTTCTCGTTCCATTGGTTGGGTTTCTCTTCCCATTGGTTGGGTTTCTCTTTCCATTTGTTGTGTTCCTCTTTTCCTAGGTAAGGTTTATCTGTCCATTGGATACCTTTTTCTTTCCATTGGTTGGGTTTCTCTTTCCATTAGTTGGGTTTCTCTTACCATTTGTTGTGTTCCGCTTTTTACTAGGTAAGGATTCTCTGTAGTTGGTTGTGTTTCTCTTATCACAGATATGGTTTCTGACTGTTTCTATTGGTTGTGTGAGTACGGAGGAATCTTCTACCAGCACATATTAGACAGATCCCCTGATATTTTATAGATCACATCTGGGATGTGATGAGGAGGAGGTTACTTGTTTACCATCACTCGTAATATTCAGTAATTAGAAATCATATAACTCTACATCCTGGAATGTTGTCACAGATTAATCTCTATTTTTCAGCTAAAAGATAAAAAAAACAACATCACTTTCAGGGTACTACCGCTCTCTATCGCTTTAAGTGCATTGGGTGTATCTCAGTGTCGCACGTTTTGGACACCCCATATATCTAGTTGGACAAAAAGTCTTGAGTATTGACTGCATGCATTTGATTTTTGCAAAAAACAGCTTGGTACTTCTTCACTCAGGTTTTATGTTTGCTTGCTCTGTTTGCTTAAACTTTAAATCTGTAACTTGTAACAGTGTTATTGTATCCATTGTGTTGTCCAGGATATATGTAACACTCCAGAACGCTCTATAAATAAATAAATATTCTGTCGCAACACTGTTTGTTTCAGATTGTTGCACCAGCTGCGTTCTATGTGACACAATGGATAATTAGGAACCCGAGGACGTACGGACGTCCAGCTGCGTGGTATAAGTGAGCGCATGGACAGGTTTTGTTCGCAGGTTTTGCCGAATTGTTGACAAGAGGACGCAAATATTTACAATGCACCTGTCACGCCACACATTACCTCTAAATCCCATCCATGCAATGTGATCACCAAAATGCTCAGCATATAGCTGTTGGCTAAAGATTTGGTGTGCATGGCAAACACGGCCTGGTCCAGGTGATGGAGTTAGCACGGCTGGGATCATTTAGGGTTGATGAAGCCTCAATTGCCCTCCCAAAGAATTCTCACTGAGTGTATTGTACCAAGAGGAAATGACCTTGAGTGAAGCCATTTTTAACCTGTACTCTCTTGGTTCAGCCCTTTGTATCATGGGTCAGCAAACTTGGAACTACATTTCCCATGATGCTCAGTCACTCATCAAGGTTCCTGGAGACTTATAGGAAATGGTGTTCAAAAAAAAAAAAAGTTTTTATACTGAAAATGAAAAGGATAAACAGTTAAACATAAAATGAAGTTAAAACAATAATATTTTTTTTACTTTCAATCCTATGGGAATCGCCTGTTTAAACCTGTTGAACAGAACCACCGAAAATCAGGTCCTTTCACTGACAGTTCGGCGTTCTTTTAATAGATTAACCATTACTTCTCTATTTCGGTGCCGCCGAAGATTGCCGAACAGCGGCCATCTGCACCGTATTTTGCCATCAATTCAGATGTGTTTGGCGATTTGACAGCTAAGGCTAGGGTCAGACGAACGCATTTTCGCGTTGTCTGTGAAAAAGTGCGTTCGAACGAATGGACGCATTTTTTCACGGAGTACGCGATAGCGGTCGTACGATGCGCATTTGCGTTCGTGATTTTGTACGGATCATCAATAAAACACTTTTTGCATCTGGACGTTATGTTGGCCGGACATTAGCAGCGTCTGACATCTCCAAATCACGCACACACGCCGCTGGCGGACGCAGCGCACTCTGTACGACCGTACTAGCGGTTTGACGTTCTCGATAAAATGCGTTCGTTTGCCACTTGCGTTGCGCAGCCGGACTTTCGTGCGACCGTACTTCGTATATTGGCCGTCATTGCCCGTCATTTGCTGCTAGTGCGGCCATAATTAAATGCGCCAGAACGCACGTTTAAAGTGCGCTAGTCTGACCCTAGCCTTAGTGAATAGACGAACTGCCACGAAATTGCACAGTGTGGTCAAATTCGCTGTTTGACGCAATTTGGGGGCACGTTCGGTCCTTTCTGAATAACCCCTTGTGAGGCTTTTATTAAGTTCCCATCATATGTTTCCTTATTAAGTCACCAGAAATATATACAGGGTTATTCAAAGAGATCCGAATGGCTGCCGAATGCTGAAAATCAGCATTCGGTTACCTTTCTTTCTTGGCCGTTCAGCTATTCAGAGAGCAG
>CM019069.1:21508963-21533963 GCA_009667805.1 Leptobrachium leishanense
TCACACAGTGAGGAGCAAGTGATGGAAAGATACAGGAGGGGGGGGGTGGGCAGTTTACAACACAAAATATCACACAATGGATGCACCCAGTGACACATCTAGAGGAAAATATCACACAATGGATGTACCCAGTGACACATATAACGCAAAATTTCACACAATGGTTTCACCCAGTGACATATATAGAGGAAAATATCACACAATGGATGCACCCAGTGACACATATAGAGGAAAATATCACACAATGGATACACCCAGTGACATATATAGAGGAAAATATCACACAATGGATGCGCCCAGTGACACATATAGAGGAAAATATCACACAATGGATGCACCCAGTGACACATATAGAGGAAAATATCACACAATGGATGCACCCAGTGACACATATAGAGGAAAATATCATCTTAACTAAACATACAAGAGAAAAACAAAGCAAATGTAAGATATCGGCAACAACAAATAAACACACTAAGGACATTGCATTTTTTGGTGGTACTGGCCCTTTGATGGTGAAGCTTTTTACTGTTTAATAGTTACACTGAGATAATTTTCTGTGATACTGTTTTCCATCCACATGTGTGTCTTTCTGGATGTTTATTATGCTACACTTTTTGTGTATTAATAGAGGTCATTCACTATAGTGGTTATACAGAGAGAGCCGATCTGGCGCCGTAATTGCGCCGAATAGTGAAATTTCCTGTACGGTGCAATTTCGTGGTCATTCGGCTATTCAGAAAGCAGGCGGTTTGACAAATTGTGAATTTTTCTCGACATACGGTGCCTGTTCGACGGGAGGGAAATCATCATAGAGAAGCAATGGTTAATCGATTCAGAGACACCGAACAGCAGAGAAATTTCAGTGAAATGCCCTGCTGTTCAGTGGTTTCATTCGGCAGGTTCAATCAGGCGAATCTGATAGGTTTCAATGTTAAAAATATTCTGAATTTTATGCAATATTTTATAAACCGTTTATTCTTTTAATCTGCAGCAAAAAGCCTATTTATTTATCTTTTTAAATGTTTTAGACATGTTTCGGGATTTTTTGTGCAAATTTTTTCTGCTTTTTTTTTTTAAATAGCGGATTTTCTTTTTTCTGTAACAAACCTTTTGATTATTATTCATAGGATCTCATATGCTAATCTCCAGACATTTTTGTCTAGTAGTTTTTTTGCAAACAGTGTTTCAAATTTGACACTTCCAATCGTTTTTTCTTGCCGGCAAAGCTCGCCGGCTTATTTCTGTGTTAGGCGGCTCGTCGGCTGCGTTTGGCGGCTGTCCGGTGGGTTTGCGGCAACTGTCTGGCAGGCTGGTAGTGGACAGGTTTGCAGCGTCAGGTGGCGGGTTTCCGGCAGCAGGTGACGGGTTTGTGGCGGTGGGTTTGTGGCGGGTTGGCGACAGCGACCGGCAGGTTTGCATCTGGCAGCCGATTCGCTGCACTTCAGGGACCATGCGGCGAATGCTGAATTCACCGCAGGGTCAGCGAATTGGACTCGCCGGAATGCGGCGAATCAGAGAGCACCGAAATGTCGGTGACATTTCGGTGCTCTCTGAATAACCCTGATAGGCTACTGCAAGTTGTAATTTCCATTTATCTTCTCGGATTAAATGGGGCCTTAAAGTATAACCCGGGCAGCAACAGGGTACAATTTACTCTGCACCCACATGATCCTTTTTCCATCGTCCCCGAAGTAGGACCTCGCGATGTTTCAAACCAGTACATTGTTTCCAATATTGATAAAGCACATGTTATTAATAGCTTGTGTTTGGAATGTCCTGCACGGAATGTTTAAAATACACTGTAACAGCAGATCTGAGTAACGCTTACGACAGACGAATACGCATTCTTGGTTGTTTCGAGGAATTCCCGCCCGGAATGTATCGAATGCAGAGGAAAAGGCGAATAGAATGCCCAGATATCCAATTCATATTCCTTTAGCGAGAGTGAAATCTAACACAGGCTGTCAACAAAGTGACAACTGGAGTGAAGAACACGGCAGGGCCAGTGGCAGATCAAGATACAGACTCCAAAAATGCACAACTTTTAACATTTATTTTTCTTTTAATTAACATTTGATTTATTAGTACAGTTCAGAGTGTAGCTGCGATTTAATAAAATATATTATTGTATGTAGTATTGGCTGGACTCTATCCATTGTCCCTTTGTACAGCGCTGCAGAATATGTTGGCGCTTAATGAATAAATAAATAATAATAAGTGTTAAAATGCAACAGTTTCTCTGTCTCTCTCTCTCTATATATATATATAAAATATTGATTATTTTGTGGATTTTTGCCTATTTTTATAATATCAGATGTAAGCGCACTTAACGATGAAAAACAGATCATGTCGTTAAAACTCGTTAAGGGCTTGATTATCCATTCTTTATTTAACCTGCTTACCAGCTGTACCTATTTGTTGTGTTTTTATCTGGACGATTTGGTCCTTTTGGGAAGACCCTTTGGTACATAGCGGTTGAGGTGGTTCTATTTGTGGGTTTTGGGGGACGGCCTTTGGGGCGCTGCACTTTATTTTTCCTATCGATAATCTGCTTATCGTCGATGCCTATTTTTTTTTCCAGACACATGCACACTGGTACATCTACAGAGGGATGCACGAAAGTCTGTGATAGCCAATGGTGGTGGGACCATGGGTGAACATGGGCAAAAAAAATGAATGCACCGGCCAGCTGCTGGAGAACTTCTTTTTTTGTTGTCAAGTCGCCAGGCAGTTGGATGAGGAGGGGAAAGTACATTTCTTGATGCACGCAACTCTTATTCTTTTTCTTTTGAACAGAAAATGCTCTCACTGCTTCCTTATGCAGTCGACCAACTGGACCAACTGGT
Organism: Leptobrachium leishanense; assembly: GCA_009667805.1. Classification (NCBI taxonomy): domain Eukaryota; kingdom Metazoa; phylum Chordata; class Amphibia; order Anura; family Megophryidae; genus Leptobrachium; species Leptobrachium leishanense. The sequence continues at coordinate 21,511,813 of CM019069.1, forward strand.
GGGAAAGCAATGAATCCCCATTCAGGCCACTGTTTGCATAAGGATGGATATGGGTAATCCTTGTGGATGGGGCTTGCAGTAGTGTGGGACCTAGGTTTCTGCTTGACCCACCCTTATGGCGTTTCTTGGTGAGCTGTCCGAATGTTTTGACCCATTTTCCTATTGAAGTAGTAATAAGCAGTGACATCACTGGCCAGCAGGTGCACTTAAAACCTTCCCAAACTCATGTGAAATGCCAACCCATATACTTATATATGTTATAATACATTACTATCAGTGTAATTCAAAGAGAATCGAAAAGTCACCGCACGTTCGGTGACTTTTCGTTCTTTTCAATTTGGTTCATTTTGCCGATCCCATTTCGGCGACCCTGCGGTGTATTCAGCGAGCACCACAGGGTTCCCGAATTGCAGGGAAAGGCTGCCGCAAACCCAACGAAAACGAACCGTAAAACCCGGCGAATGCACGCCGAAAACCCGCAAAAACATCTGGATTAACCCACCGAAAACTCAGAAAAAATCCGAGCAGGAGCCGATCACACGCAGCGAAGCCGCCGGAAAAAGCGAAATCGCAGACGAGTGAAGTGAATAAATTAGGAAAACAGTTTGCTTGAATGTTTGAAAAGTGAAACGCTGTTTGCAAAGAAACTACTGAGCGAAAATGTCTGGAATTTACATATGATCCAATGAATGATAATAAAAAGGGCTGTTACAGAAAAAATAAGTAAACTTAAAAAAAAACAGACTTTTTTAAAAAAAAAAATCCTGAAAAATGCTTAAAATATCCTAAAAAAATCTATAAATAAGGAGACTTTTTACTGCAGAATTTTATAATGAACGGTTTATTAGATATTGGATTAAAGCGGGAATATTTTTAACATTGAAGCCTATGGGATTCGCCTGAATAAACCTGCCGAATGAAACCACTGAACAACAGAGCATTTCGCGAACCTTTCACTGCTGGTTTGTGTTCTCTGAATAGCCGAAGCAGTGCTTTTTCATGGGGATTTCACTGCCCTCGAACAGGCACCGAACAGGCACCGTATGTGCAGGCAATTCGCCAGGATTTGGCGAACTGCCTGCTCTCTGGATAGCCGAATGGCCAAGAAAGGTAACCGAACGCTGATTTTCGGCATTCGGTTACCTTTCGGCAGCCATTCGGATCTCTTTGAATAACCTTGTATATTATTACTATTATATATATTATATATTTATATAAGAGACCCACCCTCTGGATTTACATCCACCATAAAGATGCGCTTCTTTATGTTTAATATATATACAGTATATATTATTATATTGTATATTATTATATTTTAGATCTGCAGGGTTATTCAGAGAGCACTGAAACGTCACCAGCATTTCGGTGCTCCCCGTTCCCCGCATTTCGGCGCGTTCGATTCTCCGACCCTACGGTGAAGTCAGCATTCACTGCAGGGTTCCCATATTGCAGGGAACAAGCCTCCGAATGCATTCGAAAAACCACTGCAAAACCGCCGAATCGATCTGAAAAAAGCTGACGACCCGCGTAAGAGAGCGCCGACCAGCTGCCGGAAAAAGGCGACAAATCGCCATACCATTTGCAAAAAAACTACTGCATGAAAATGCCTGGAAATAATATATAAGGCCCTATGAATAATAAAAAAAGATCTGTTATGGAAAAAACAAAACAAGCCATTTAAAAAAAAAATCTGAAAAGAAGACATTTCACCGAAAAAAATAAATAAATAAAGAGACTTTTTGCAGCAAGTGAAAAGAAAAGACGGTTGAATAAATATTTAATAAAACGGGGATTTTTTTTAACATTGAAACCTATGGAATTCGTCTGATTAAACCTGTTGAATGAAACCTCAGAAAATCAGGGCATTTCACTGACATTTCTCTGCTGTTCGGTGTCTCTGAATAGCTTAACCATTACTTATCTATGGGGAATTCCACTGCCGCCGAATTGCAGCGCATTTCGCTGGGAATTCACCAATATTTGGCTTACTGCCAGCTTTTTAAATAGCCGAATTGCCACGAAAATGTACCTTATGGGGAAATTCACCGTTCAGTGCAATTTCGGAGCCAGCTTACATGTTTACATGAGATATATTATCTATATATGTTTATCTTATATGTATTATAAGCATTTTTAATTTGAAATCTTCCCTTTTTTCTAATAATCTGCATTTTAATGATAAAAGAATGAAATTATCACGGCTCGCATTGATACGGAGATTACTTAATCCCATCGATACAATAAAACAATACTTTTATTTTAGGTCTGGTGAACCAATGTAAGGACATTTTAAATAAAAATCATCATGCTAGAACCCCCCGGCATTCCATGGGGGTGATAGAGGGTTATCATACGGGATTCTGCCAGGAACCATCTGATTAAATGAGCCATTAGCTAATATCTCGCAGGAAAACGCCATATCTGGGGCAGACATAAACGACGTGACCCTGGGAAAATTAATTGGTGGAAACGCTTTAAACAAAGAGCTTCGCCCCGGATCGAGCCTTCTCAATCAGCCGGCCAACACAAAACCCAGAAGCCGAGCTGGTGGCGGAGGAAATGTGTGAAAGGTTTTTAGGAGGAGATGTTAAAAGATTGGCTTTCCCACGAAAATCACTATTCAGCTATTGCAAGAAAAATGCTGTGTGTGTGTGCGCGATCGCTGCCGAGTCCCAGAGGCTGGTAATTACCACGGAAACCTTAAAATTAAGATATGAGAGTGACTGAGGTACAGTACCTGCTGTGAATATATATATATTGATCAAAAATGATATACAGTCTGTGTAAACAACAGATACAGTCACTATCTACAGATACAGTCAGTGTATAAAGATACAGTCAATGTGTATAAAGATACAGTCAGTGTGTATACAGATAGAGTGTATAAAGATACAGTCAATGTGTACAGAGATACAGCCAATATATACAGATACAGTCAGTGTATACAGATACATTCAGTGTTTACAGATACAGTTAGTGTATACAGATAGTCACTATATACAGATACATTCAGTGTATACAGATACACAGGGTTATTCAGAGAGAATCGAAAAATCACCGCACATTCGGTGACCTTTCGTTCCCCGCACTTCGGGGCGATTTTATCTAGTTCGCCGACCCTGCGGTATATTCAGCAAGCACCGCAGGGTCCCCGGAGTGCAGGGCAAACCTGTCGAACACCCGCCGAACACCCACAGAACACTCACCGAAAACCCGCAGAAATCGCTGTAAAAATTACGCCGAACAAGCCGCAAAAATCCGAGGAGCTGCCAATCACAGCGCAGAGCAGCCGCCGGAAAAAGCCGTCAGGCAGACAAAAGGGGTGAAAAAAACAGTACGCTTGAAAGTTTGAAAATTGAAACGCTGTTTGCAAAAAAACTACTGAAAGAAAATGTCTGGAATTTACATTTGATCCAATGAATGATAATAAAATGGTCTGTTACAGAAAAAAGAAAAAAAGTTTAAAAAAAACAGGAAAAAATGTTTGACAAAAAATTTCCAAAAAATGCCTAAAAGATCCTAAAAAATCTAAAAATAATAATAATATGATAAACAGTTTATTAGATATTGAATTAAAACAGGAATATTTTTACCATTGAATCCTATGGGATTCTCCTGAATAAACCTGCCGAATGAAACCACTGAACAGCAGGGCATTTTGGCAACTTTTCTCTGCTGTTTGGTATCTGTGAATAGATTAACCATTGCTTGTCTATGGGTGATTTCACTGCCGTTGAACAGGCACCGTACGTGCAGGCAATTCGCCAGAATTTGACAAATTGCCTGCTCTCCGAAAATCCGAATGTCCCCGAAATGTCCCTGTTCACTGAGTTTCAGTGTCCGGTTACATTTCGGCGACATTTCGGACGTCTCTGAATAACCCCCTTAGTTTTTATACAGATACAGTTTTCTTACTGTGAAACAAGATAAAGAATCTCCAAAAAAGTGTTGGCCATGAACTATATGGGGGGCATTTCGTACGATCTTATGCTGCCCCCCGGCACACCCCCTGCACATTCCTGTGCCCCAATAAAATAACTGTTACAGTATTTTCACTAGAACTTCAATCTAATGTATCATAGAATTTTATGCTGTCATTGCTGTATGACCGCTCGCATTCCTTCCAGAATATTCTGTGGGATTAGGGAGATTTCCTTTGATTGTTCCCCCAGTTCTGAACTTTCATGCAGTTCCTGAAGTTTTTAATCTCTCCTGACCGCGTCGCATTATCTTTATTGCTGTTCATATAAGTGTGATGTGTGACAAGCGCAAAGTAAACACTATATCATGATTATAAATGTATTATAGGCATCATGAAGATTAGGGATGAGCTGTTCGGGTTCGGACGGTTCAGAGTTCAACCCGAACTTTGGCAGTTCGAAAGTTCGTGAATTTTGAACTTTTTGGGTGTGTTCGGTTCGAGTTCGAAAAAAAAAAGAAATTTTGAAAAAAGTATAGAAAATGCTTAAAAAAATACTAAAAAATCTAGAAATAAAGAGACTCTTTACTGCAGAATATTATAAGCAACGGTTTATTAGATATTGAATTAAAACTAATGTGTACGTGGAAAGATTATCAACTCTAAATGACCTCTGTTCACAAACGGGCATAACACCAGGTGTTTTTAGTATGGTAATCAATTTGATACATTGTACACTATACTGAGGGTGGGGTGGTGTCTGCTTCTGATTGAGATTTGAGAATTAATTTCCCTAAAACATCCTAATATGCTGCATTTAACCCTTTCGCTGGTGAGGCTTTTCACACCTCTGTGCTGAGGTCATTTTTACTGCTTTCGCTCATCATGTTTAACCGCGTTTTGTAGCCATATTTTGATATATGACCCAGACATATTATATATCGTTCTTTCCGGCAGACTTGGCAGATTCATAATATGTCATTATTATATGTATACGTTATGTCATGTCTGTATATTATAACAAAAAATGCAATAAAATTAGAATTTTCAATAATTTATTATGTGTAAAGTGTTTTTTTTCACATTTTAACATGCGATCGTTTGCGGTTATATTTTGTATGGGGTGCGCTTGTTAAAAAAATTAGAAATGGGGTCTCGTTACATTTTTTTTTTGGGAAAATTTTGCTTTTTTTAACAAACGCACTGCATACAAAAATCGTTAGTGCAGCATTATCGTTCACATTATAATTGAAATGGGAACAATATTGCTGCATTAACAAAACAAAAAGAAAAAAAAACTTGTTTATTTTTTTTTAGAATTTTTAAAAATATTTTTATTTTTTAATTTTTATTTTTTATTTTTTAAAAAAAAAAATTCATGCTCATGTTTGGTATCCTTGGAAAGGCCATGCTCTGGCCGATCCAACAATATTAAACATTAACCCCTAGCTGCCACGAATCGGGAGATAGGGGGTTCATTGGAACCCCCTATCTCCACCATTGGTGGCAGCTAGGGGTTAACTCCAGGACTGGCGTCATCGTGCTATGCACGATGATGCCAATCCTCAAGGGGAGTTCCTGGAGGCTTGGCTGACATCCAAGATGTCCAGGAGAGGAGCTCCAGGAGAGGATCACGATCCGGCGCTTTTCAGCGCCAATTCGTGATCCGGCTCCCCAGGGGTTAATCACAGCCACCGTTTGGAAGGGCAGGCAGTGCCCTTCCAAACGGTGCCTGATTAACCCTTTGCCCCCCGGCAATCGGGAGGGAGAGAGGTCCGAAGGACCTCCCCCCCTCCCTTTCAGGCGCTTCCTCCGCACATGCGGGCGGGCGCCTGAATTAGATGTCATCGCGCCACCGCGATGACATCTAATTGCTCCGCCGGGGTCCCGGAGTGCTGGGCTGACATCCAAGATGTCAGCCTGCACCGGGGGGCGCAGCAATCCGCCGGAATCCGGCGGATTGCTGCCTCCTGTGCATGGACGCGCTCAGCGCATCCATAGCACAGGAGAACCACTTGGCTGGACACGCTGAGCGCGTCCATAGCAGCCAAGTGGTTAACTGGTGTTTGAAAAAAATTCAAAATAACATCTAAAGCAATGTTATTTTTCATCTCGGGATTAAACATTCACAGGGTTATTCAGAGAGCGGTGAAAAGCAGGAGAATAACTGGAGAAGTGAAAATTCTAGGTCAAAATAGCCAAACCAGAAAAATTCTCCCATTTATCTCACTTTCCAAATCGTCTATTTGGTCTAGATTGTTCTCTTCTCTTGCCAGTTCTCCTGGCTTTCACTAGGGATCAGCCGAACACCCCCTGAGTTCGGTTCGGGCCCGAACCCGAACTTCCCATTTGTTCGGGACCGATCCCGAACCCGAACCCGAACTCCCATGCAAGTCAATGGGGCTGAAAATTTGGTTTTTTAGAGTGCCCTCCAAGAGGGCATATATGCTACATATTTGCCATAAAAGGTGTATGGGGGTCCGGGTAGTGCCCTGGGGGACAGGAAACAAGGACAAAAAGTAAAAAAAAAAAGTTTTTAAAGGGACAGTGAGTTTTCCATGAAATAAGGGTTAAAAATAAAAACCAACAATTCCTTCAAATATCGTGCCTAGGAGGTCCCTATAACCTGCCCGTGAAGTGGCGGATTTCTAGGATGTATAGAAACACTTAAAAACAAATAAATGACGTTTCATATGACGGTAAATGCTTTTCCTTTAATCTATCCATAAACAACTGCTTGGGGCGGCAGCCTGTATGAAAAGACATTTTAGGACGCGCAGAAAAAGTTTAGCGTTTTTTTTGGGCTAAATTATTCTGAAACTTATGCAGGCTTTGGATGAAAGTAACAATAGGTGCTTTAAAATTGGGCTTTTAGCGTCGGCAACAGTGCCGTCACACCGTAACCCCTCTGAGGATATGAATCTGATACAGGCGTCAATGGCAGTGCACCCAGATATTGTGACTTTAGTGCCAGGCATGCAAGTACTATCATACAGTAACCCCTCTGTGGTATTGTGGAAGAGTGCAGGGGTGGACCATGCGGTCCTATATTAAAAAGATATGAATCTGGTAATGGGCGTCAGTGCACCCAGATATTGTGCCTTTAATGGCAGGCCAGCAAGTATCATCATACAGTAACCCCTCTGTAGTATTGTGGAAGAGTGCAGGGGTGGACCATGCTGTTCAAAAAATTAAAATGATATAAATCTGGCACAGGCGTCAGTGCAGCCAAATATTGTGCCTTTCATGGCAGCAAGTGCATTCACACCGTAACCCTTTTGTGGTATTGTGGAAGAGTTCAGTGCTGGAGGTTTTGTGCATGCAGAAGACATACCCGATCTATTCCGTTACTTCGGCATAGGGGATTGATAGCTGCTGATCCAGGACTGATTCATTTTTATAAATGTCAGCCGGTCTACAGAGTCGGTGGACAGACGCACTCTTTTGTCTGTGACAAAACCTCCAGCGGCACTGAACGTCCTTTCGGAAAGCACGCTAGATGAAGGGCAACCTAGTAGCTGCATAGCATATTGGCTAAGTTCTGGCTAGTGATCCAATCTCAACACCCAGTAAGCCAGTGGATCATCTGCTGGAAAGGTATCCAGGTCTGCCCTTGCCCCTAGGTAGTCCTGCACCATATGGTGAAGACGCTGGCAATGGGTGCCTACATTTGACGTCCCTGGGCATCGAGGACTAAAAATTTTTTAAAAAATGCATCAGCCAAGCGGCCCTCGCCTTCACCGCTATTCCTCTGATCACCTGCAGCCTCAGAAGCACGTGTGACAGCAGTAGCACTTGGTAATCTAACAGTGCTGGAAAGGTGTTACACAAGTTTCGCTTTAGAGCGTCCTCAAGTTTTGTCATCCTGTGCTCCCTCTGTGTGGGCAGGATGAGCTCTGCAACTTTCCCCTTGTATCGTGGATCAAGAAGGGTTGCCAACCAGTAATGATCCCTCTCCTTGATAGCACGAATCCTGGGGTCCTTTAGCAGGCTTTGCATCATTAGGGAGCCCATGCAGCGTAGGTTGGAGGTGGCATTAGCTGCCGAGTCTTCCTGGTCAATGAGGATGACCGTATCGTGCACTTCCTCCTCCCAGCCACGCACAAGCCCTTCTGTTTCTGGGCACACAAAACCCTGCCTTGAGGAATCCCCACCTTCAATGCCCTCACTACTTAAATAATCCTCCTCCTCCTCATCCTCCTCCTGTCTGATCTGAGTAGGACCCGCAGGAATGCTGTCTGCGGAAAGACTGGGGCCTTGAGAGCTAGGGAAGGCCTCCTCTTCCTCCTGCTGCTCTGCCTCTAGAGCCACATCTATAATTCCCTGCAGAGTGTGCTCCAGCAGGAACACTAAAGGAATAGTGTCACTGATGCATGCACTGTCCCTGCTCACCATCCTCGTTGCCTCTTCAAATGGTGACAGTACAGTGCATGCATCCTTGATCATCAGCCACTGCGGGGGGGGGGAAAACCAAGTTGACCTGAACCTGTCCTTGTGCCACACTCACACAGGTACTCGTTGATGGCCCTCTGCTGCTTGTGCAGACGCTGCAGCATTGCTAATGTCGAGTTCCACCTGGTGGGCATGTCCCAGATCAGACGGTTTATGGGAAGGTGGAATTCTCTTTGAATTTCTGCCAGGCGAACGCTTGCTGGGAATGACCGTCTGAAGTGGCTGCAGACTTTTCTGGCCTGGATGAGAAGCTCTGGCAGCCCTGTGTACTTGGTTAGGAAACGCTGTACCACCTGATTTAGGACGTGTGCTAGGCATGGTACATCCGTCAATTTACCCTTGCAGAGAGAAGGTTGCTGCCATTATCGCAGACGATCATTCCCAGCTCAAGCTGGCGTGGTGTTAACCATCTCGGCACCTGCCCCTGCAGAGCTGACAAAATTTCTGACCCGGTGTGGCTCCTGTCCCCTAAACAAACCAGCTCAAGCACAGTATGGCATCTTTTTGCTTGAGCCATTGCGTACACCCTGTCAGGCGTGGGTTTAACTGCCACTTCGCCAGAGACAGAGAAGGAGGAGGAGGAGGAAGAGGTGGTGGTGGTGGAGCAGACAGACCTCATACAAGCAGCTTTCTGGAGGCGTGGTGGATGAACAAGCTCCAGCACAGAGCCCCGTCTTGGATCCCTCCCAGCTGCAATCAGAGTTACCCAGTGTGCCTTGAAGGAAATGTAACGACCTTGTCCATGCTTGCTGGACCACGTGTCTAAAGTGACATGCACCTTGCTGCTGACTACCTTTCCCAATGACTGGATGACATTGTCTTCCACGTGCTGGTATAGTGCTGGAATGGCCTTGCGTGAAAAGTAATGGCGTTTTGGAACCTGCCACAGTGGTACAGCGCATCCAGCAAATTCACGGAAGGGAGCAGAGTCCACCAGCTGGAAAGGCAGCAGCTGCAATGCGAGTAATTTTGCTAAGCTGGCATTTAGACGCTGTGCTTGGGGATGGTTGGGACTATATTTTTTCTTTCGCTGCAGCAGCTGCGGCAACGTAATCTGACTGCCTAAATCTTCAGCTACTGGGATGATGTCACATTGTGAGGAAGGACCTGCTGGTACATCCATTACTGTAGCATCATCCCTGTCGGTGGAGGTTGTAGGAATTGCATGATATGCATAAATACAGAAAAAATTGCGTCGCGCCCATACTCACCGGAGCGGCAGCAACTGCCAGGGGTAACAGCCCAGTTAATGTATAAAACATAACAAGGAAAAAAGGTGTCATCTGTGCTCGTTTCTATGTGTTCCATGTACAACAAAACTGAGGTTTTTGTTTGTTTCAATGGCCATTGCAACGTAAGCTCACTCGCCACTTCACGGCACCTCTTTACAGAGTGAGTACCTAACAATTGTAATTAAAAGGCCGCTCTACTGAGCAGCTCCAAGCCCCTCCTGCTGCTTTTCAGCCAAGGAGAGGCAAAGATATGGTGGGTTTTATTTATACACGCACCAAACACTTCCCATTTGGGATTAAAAAGAAAAACATGCTAAGAGGAACAGCTGCAGAACGACGGACTGGTGTTACAAGCATGATATACATAAATACAGAAAAAATGGCGTTGCGCCCATACTCACTGGAGCGGCAGCAACTGCCAGGAGTAACAGCCCAGTTAATGTATAAAACATAACAAGGAAAAAAGGTGTCATCTGCGCTCGTTTCTATGTGTTCCATGTACAACAAAACTGAGGTTTTTGTTTGTTTCAATGGCCATTGCAACGTAAGCTCACTCGCCACTTCATTCGCCACTGTATTTATGTATATCATGCTTGTAACACCAGTCTGTCGTTCTGCAGCTGTTCCTCTTTCCATGTTTTTGTTTTTAATCCCAAATGGGAAGTGTTTGGTGCGTGTATAAATAAAACCCACCATATCTTTGCCTCTCCTTGGCTGAAAAGCAGCAGGAGGGGCTTGGAGCTGCTCAGTAGAGCGGCCTTTTGGTTACAATTGTTAGGTACTCACTCTGTAAAGAGGTGCCGTGAAGTGACGAGTGAGCTTACGTTGCAATGGCCATTGAAACAAACAAAACCCTCAGTTTTGTTGTACATAGAACACATAGAAACGAGCGCAGATGACACCTTTTTTCCTTGTTTTGTAGGCAATTGCATGGCAGGACATACAGTGTGGGTAGAGACAGATGAGGAGGAGGAGGACCTACGCAAAGTTTTGCCCCAACGGGATGTGTGGCACTTGTTCATATGTCGCATCAAGCACGTGGTACCCAAGTGTCCAGTGATTATCCCACGCTTCAGCCTCCTCTGACATAGATTACAAATAGCAATGGTGGGGTCTGCTGCACAGTTCTTAAAGAACTCCCAGACAGCAGATTTGCTGCCTGTGTTCTTTGTGACAACAGCGCTCTGCACCGGAGCAGCTCTGACACGTGATGCCTTGGACTGGCTAGTGCTACGGTTGGTCACAGAGGATGTTGTGCCTCGTGTTTGCTGTGCCTCCTCCTCCTCCTCCTCCCCCTCCTCCTCACTTGATTCCTCAGTTCGATCTGGCACCCAGGTGGAGTCAGTGACCTCATCATCATCAATGTCATCTTCTTCACCCCCTATCTCCTCATCACTGGAGCCAACTTGGCAGTATGCTGCAGCTGCTGGGGCAACATGAGTGCCAGTTATTTGTGTGTCATCACTGGCACCCCCTTCCTCTAGGTTGATTATACTACCTTGCTCAACCTCAGAGATTGAATCAGAGCACTGTACTTGCTGCGCATCCTCAAGCAGCATGTCACTCTCATTGTAGTCAAACAATTCAGCTGACTCCTCCGTGTGTGATAGCGAGGCTACGGCAGGAGTAGCTGTGGACATGGAGGCTGCATTAGATGCTTTGGCAGCTGAGGTGGACTGTAAAGCACTAGAAGCCTGGCTGGCAGAGGACTCGGAGGATGAGGATGGCCTGGTTAGCCAATCCACCAAGTCCTCTGTATGTTGCTGCTGCTTAAGACGGCCAAAACCAGTTAGAAAGGACAAACGTGCCCCTGCAGAGGATGCACCACGTTGTTTCCCCCTCCCTTTCAGGCGCTTCCTCCGCACATGCGGGGGGGCGCCTGAATTTGATGTCATCGCACTGCCACGATGACATCTAATTGCTCCGCCGGGGTCCCGGAGTGCTGGGCTGACATCCAAGATGTCAGCCCGCACCGGGGGGTGCAGCAATCCGCCGGAATCTGGCGGATTGCTGCCTCCTGTGCATGGTCCCGCTCAGCGCGGCCATAGCACAGGATAACCACTTGGCTGGACACGCTGAGCACGTCCATAGCAGCCAAGTGGTTAACTGGTGTTTGAAAAAAATTTAAAATAACATCTAAAGCAATGTTATTTTTCACCTCGGGATTAAACATTCACAGGGTTATTCAGAGAGCGGTGAAAAGCAGGAGAATAACTGGAGAAGTGAAAATTCTAGGTCAAAATAGCCAAACCAGAAAAATTCTCCCATTTAACTCACTTTCCAAATTGGCTATTAGGTCTAGATTGTTCTCTTCTCCTGCCAGTTCTCCTGGCTTTCACCTCTCTCTCAGGGTTGTTCAGAGAAAGTTGAAAACCAGGAGAATGGCAGGAAAAGAGAACAATCTGGACCAAATAGCAGATTTGGAAAGTGAGATAAGGCTAGGGTCAGACTAACGCATTTTTCGCAGCGACCGTCAAAAAGTGCAGCCGAACACACTGCCGTATTTTTTCACGGAATGCGCGAAAATGGTCATACGATGCGCATTTTTGTGCGTGATTTTTTACGGATCCAAACCAGGAAACTTTGGGTGTCTGGACGTTATGTTGGCCGGACATGAGCAGGGTCTGACGTCTCCAAATCCCGCACACACGCCGCTAGTGGACGCAGCGCACTCTGTACGTCCGTACTAGCGGTTCTGCGTTCTCGAAAAAATGCGTTCATTTTCCACTTGCGTTGCGCAGCTGGACTTTCGTGCGACTGTACTTCGTATATTGGCCGTCATTGCCCGTGATTTGCTGCTAGTGCGGCCGTGATTAAGTGCGCCTAAACGCACGTTAAAAATTCGCTAGTCCGACCCTAGCCTAAATTGGAGAATTTTTCTGGTTTGGCTATTTTGACCTAGGATTTTCCATTCTCCGGTCATTCTCCTGCTCTTCACCGCTCTCTGAATAACCCTGACAGGGTTATTCAGAGAATGGTGAAACTCAGGAAAATGACTGAAGAAAAAAATTCTCGGTCAAAATGGCCAAACCAGAAAAATTCTCCCATTTATCTCACTTTCCAAATTGGCTATTTGGTCTAGATTGTTCTCTTCTCCTGCCAGTTCTCCTGGCTTTCACCTCTCTCTCAGGGTTGTTCAGAGAAAGGTGAAAACCAGGAGAATGGCAGGAAAAGAGAACAATCTGGACCAAATAGCCGATTTGGAAAGTGAGATAAGGCTACGGTCAGACTAACGCATTTTTCACAGCGACCGTCAAAAAGTGCGTCCGAACGCATTGCCGTATTTTTTCACGAAATGCGCGAAAACGGTCATACGATGCGCATTTTTGTGCGTGATTTTTTACGGATCCAAACCAGGAAACTTTGGGTGTCTGGACGTTATGTTGGCCGGACATGAGCAGGGTCTGACGTCTCCAAATCATGCACACACGCCGCTAGTGGACGCAGCACACTCTGTACGTCCGTACTAGCGGTTCTGCGTTCTCGAAAAAATGCGTTCATTTTCCACTTGCGTTACGCGGCCGGACTTTCGTACGACCTTACTTCGTATATTGGCCGTCATTGCCCGTCATTTGCTGCTAGTGCGGCCGTGATTAAGTGCGCCTAAACGCACGCTAGTCTGACCCTAGCCTAAATGGGAGAATTTTTCTGGTTTGGCTATTTTGACCTAGAATTTTCCATTCTCCAGTCATTCTCCTGCTCTTCACAGCTCTCTGAATTACCCTGAAAGGGTTATTCAGAGAAAGGTGAAACTCAGGAGAATGACTGAAGAGAAAACTCTAGGTCAAAATAGCCAAACCAGAAAAATTCTCCCTTTCATCTCACTTTCCAAATCGGCTATTTGGTCTAGAATTTTCCATTCTCCAGTCATTCTCCTGCTTTTCACCACCAAAAAATCTGTAAACTTTTTCTGCGTGTCTGAAAATGTCTCCTCTTTTCATACAGACTGCCGCCCCAAGCAGTTGTTTATGGATAGATTAAAGGAAAAGCATTTACCGTCATTTGAAATGTCATTTTTTGTTTTTTACATATTTCTATACATCCTAGAAATCCGCCACTTCACGGGCAGGTTATGGGGACCTCCTAGGCACGATATTTGAAGGAATTTTTCATTTTTATTTTTAACCCTTATTTGATGGAAAACTCACTGTCCCTTTAAAAACGTTTTTTTTTAAACTTTTTGTCCCTGTTTCCTGTCCCCCAGGGCACTACCCGGACCCCCATACACCTTTTATGGCAAATATCTAGCATATATGCCCTCTTGGAGGGCACTCTAAAAACTGAATTTTCAGCCCCATTGACTTGCATGGGGTTCGAGTTCGGGTTCGGGTTCGGATCCAAACATTTGGAAAGTTCGGGTTCGGCTTCGAACCGAACTCAGGGGGTGTTCGGCTCATCCCTAATGAAGATATACCTGCGGAGGAGCGGCACTGAGGAGCGGCACTGAGGAGCGACACTGAGGAGCGGCACTGAGGAGCGACACTGAGGAGCGACACTGAGGAGCGGCACTGAGGAGCGACACTGAGGAGCCGCACTGACGAGCGACACTGAGGAGCGACACTGAGGAGCGGCACTGAGGAGCGACACTGAGGAGCGGCACTGACGAGCGGCACTGCAGAGCGACACTGAGGAGTGGCACTGAGGAGCATCACTGAGGAGCGGCACTGAGGAGCGGCACTGAGGAGCAGCACTGAGGAGCGGCACTGAGGACGAGCGGCACTGTGGAGCGGCACTGAGGACGAGCGGCACTGAGGAGCGGCACTGAGGAGCGACACTGAGGATGAGCGGCACTGAGGAGTGACACTGAGGACGAGCGGCACTGAGGAGTGAAACTGAGGAGCGGCACTGAGGACGAGCGGCACTGAGGAGCTGCACTGAGGACGAGCAGCACTGAGGAGCGCCACTGAGGAGCGACACTGAGGAGCGCCACTGAGGAGCGCCACTGAGGAGCAACACTGAGGAGCGGCACTGAGGAGCGGCACTGAGGAGCAGCACTGAGGAGTGAAACTGAGGAGCGGCACTGAGGACGAGCGGCACTGAGGAGCGCCACTGAGGAGCGACACTGAGGAGCGCCACTGAGGAGCGCCACTGAGGAGCAACACTGAGGAGCGGCACTGAGGAGCGTCACTGAGGAGCGGCACTGAGGAGCGGCACTGAGGACGAGCGGCACTGATGAGCGACACTGAGGAGCGGCACTGAGGAGCGACACTGAGGAGCGGCACTGAGGAGCGGCACTGAGGAGCGCCACTGAGGAGCGACACTGAGGAGCGCCACTGAGGAGCGCCACTGAGGAGCAACACTGAGGAGCGGCACTGAGGAGCGTCACTGAGGAGCGGCACTGAGGAGCGGCACTGAGGACGAGCGGCACTGATGAGCGACACTGAGGAGCGGCACTGAGGAGCGACACTGAGGAGCGGCACTGAGGAGCGGCCTCTGACCGTCAGATCCTCCTTCTGCTTGCGATTGATGCCATCACCTTGGGCTATTTTGGACAAACATAACTGACGAATAACCCCAAAGATGGAGAGGAGGGTTGGACAGTGGGTTCTGGATCAAAACCCAACTTTTCCACCATAATGTTTACTTGTTATTGTGATTTCAGGTTCTTTCAAAATTTGTCATTAGTGACTCGGGGCCCTATTCCCTCCCTAACACTAAAATGGGGACACTATCGGGGAAAATCTGCACCTGCAGTGTCCCCATTTTAGCATTAGATTCCAGGGCAGGTGCAGCTGCAGCACCTCGCCCCAGAGCGCAGCATTACCCTCACTGATACTCGCAGTAGCGCTTCCGTTTCACCACGAGTACCACCTCCTGGAGTCCATAAGACTTCATGGAGGCTTGCGCTGCCGGGCCACGAGCCCTGCGCAATCTCGCTTTCACAAGATCACGCAGCGCCGTGGAGTGATCGCGGAGGGAGACTGGCGACTTTGTTCCCAGTCTCACTCTGCTCCCAGGGACACGAAGCAGCAGATGGGGCTGCTGTTCTTGCCACGGGATGAGAGGCGAGTATGGGATTTATTGGGGGGTTTTTAAGGGTGGTAAACGATTCTGCAGAAGTGGAATCATTCAGCATCAGTTTGTAGATTTAGCTAAATCTTCTGTTTGCGCATCGGTGTGGTAATTAGCGCATGCGCGTTGTAATACATTACTTACCCTAACGGTAATTAATGATTGCTCTTCCCATGTTAAGTATAGGATGGCCAAAGTACAGTAAGCTCGTGGAAGCTCGCCCAATCACCGATACGCTAACAGATTTTTCAGGGGTTTAGCATCAGCAATATAATATGGTGGGTATGCGGTAACGTCACTTATCCTGATGTTAATGTTTACTCGTCCGAATGCTACAGATAGCGCACACTAGTGCATAGAGCTCTCGGTTTTTAGAAAATTAACCATTTGGCATCTGACTCCGCTGTGAATACAACATAACTCCTCACCATGTACTCGGCTCCCCACAACCTTTTCTCAGACATCTCCTGAACCAAAAAATGGCCAAAAATCAGACACATAAGGTCCGAGGAGGTCCATTTAAATCGAGCCTTATGTTTGGTATCACAGACAATCCTGGGGCCCCATTCAACTGCTGCCGGTAACACGGAGTCTCTGAAGGAAAACCCGTCTCGATATCCCTTACCGGCTCCCTGTCACCATGACCTTTTCTAACCCTGTCATTGTGTACCGGCTGGATGGAGTAGAGGTAACATCACTGCTCTATAACCGTGGAGACCCGGGTTCGAATCCCAGCCAGAGCACCTCTCCTGTAAGTGTCCTTGGGCCAGACACCTAACGGTACATACTTGCCTATCACACAATATTGGCTGTGGAGTCCAGTGATAAATTCTCTACACATTGACCATGGAGAAACAAGTCAAATCCCATTCAGCACATCCCTCCAATACAACTGTGGAGAAGCAAGTCTCGACTTTACGAGAAGCGGGTTCAACCTAACCACCAGGTTGCTGATCTACAATCATGGAATGACGACCTGATCCCACTAAGGCTAGGGTCAAACGAAAGCATTTTTACACGCGAACGTAAAAAAGTGCGTCCGAACGAATTGACGTATTTTTTCACGGAGTGCGCGAAAACGGTCATACGATGCACATTTTTCGGCCGTGATTTTTTCGGATCGTCAATAAAACTCTTCTTGCGTCTGGACGTTATGTAGGCTGGACATTAGCAGTGTCTGACATCTCCTAATCACGCAAACACGCCGCTATGCCGCAGCTGCGCACTCTGTACGTCCGTACTAGCGGTTCGGCGTTCTCGAAAAAATGCGTTCGTTTTCCACTTGCGTTGCGCGGCCGGACTTTCGTGCGACCGTACTTCGTATATTGGCCGTCATTGCCCGTCATTTGCTGCTAGTGCGGCCGTAATTATGTGCGCCAGAACGCACGTTAAAAGTGCGCTGGTCTGACCCCAGCCTCAGAAGACGCCACCACCGAGTGACCTTGGGCAAAAGACCCAATGGTATGGATGCGCCCACCTCACAAAATACTTGTACATCTCATAGATTGTAAGTTCGCTCGGGAACAGGGTCCCCCTGAATCAGGCCGTATCATCCATGTGTGATATTCCAATGTATCAACCACTTGTTCACTGATCTTGTAAAGCGCTGCGGAATTTGTGGTGCCATATTAATAAGGCTAGGGTCAGACGAACGCATTTTCACGTTGTCTGTGAAAAAGTGCGTTCGAACGAATGGACGCATTTTTTCACGGAGTACGCGATAGCGGTCATACGATGCGCATTTGCATCCGTGATTTTGTACGGATCATCAATAAAACACTTTGTGCATCTGGATGTTATGTTGGCCGGACATTAGCAGCGTCTGACGTCTCCAATTCACGCACACACGCCGCTAGCGGACGCAGCGCACTCTGTACAACCGTACTAGCGGTTTTACATTCTCGACAAAATGCGTTCGTTTTCCACTTGCGTTGCGCAGCCGGACTTTTGTGCGACCGTACTTCGTATATTGGCTGTCATTGCCCGGCATTTGCTGCTACTACGGCCGTGATTAAGTGCGCCTGCACGCGCGTTCGCACTGCCTCAGTCTGACCCTAGCCTAAAGGATAATAATAATACCGGTTCGAACCAGAATAATTAGGAGCCGCTGACAGTTACCGGCAGTGACCCAGTACTTGTCTCTGCTACAAGCTTGCAAGATTGGGGTCAGACAGGGACAGCGTAAGAAAACAGGGAAATATTTGATCTTCTGACATGAAATTATAAAATAATTGAAAGAAAACATATATATATAAATAAAATAAGATTATAATTGGTCCTTTAATTTATGTCGTTCTTATTGCAGCATGAGAGAGCAGCGACCTCTCCTCATTCCGTCCTGATAATGGTGGACCTTGAGCTCCTTTTCTATAGATTTTGCATTTATTGACTCTATTCGAGTGTGTGTACATTCTGCCCGAGGTCACAGAACACCCGCACTGGCTCTTTTTATTAAGCTTTTAAGGCACCTGCTGCACCTCTTCCTTGTCCTTCCTTACATTAGCTGTTGAGATAGTAAGTCAGACGGTAATCGTGATGCCTGTGAGACGTGCTTTAAAGCACCCTAATACCTGCCCCAGGAAGGAACATGTGCGAGATTTTACAGATAGGTCCATGGAAGCCTATAACAGGTTTATTCACTAAACAGGGAATTAGTAGAAAATTACAAATTGCAAATGTTAAACCAAAACAATGAAGAAAATGTGGAAAAATTTGGAAGCATTTTCCGAGTCTCGTATTCTGTCAAGTTGACTATTTTGAACTAAACGTTTTAACAAATCCTTTGCAATTGTTTCCCAGCGCACCTGATAATGATTTAATTCAGCGATCGATATATTGACTGTTTTATTGTGTTGATTACCTGGGCTTGGAAAAGTGTTGGAACCGTCAGAAAAGACACTTCCACCTTGGAACCTGGACATTCTCCCTAGTCTTATGCATACAAACTCCGCTACATTGTTACTTCAAGCAACAACCAGGAGGTTAAAAATGGCAGTAGAAGAGCAATCAATACATTCAAAGCCCAAGATTACAGGTCATTTATGTATCATTAAATCAAGAGATAGCCCAAGCTGATTCAGGTTCACACCATGGGCCTATTACAAAGTTCACGCTAACACAAGGACACTAACGGGGAATATATGCCCCTGCAGAATTTTCTGCAGCGTCCCCATGTTAGCCTGGTATTCTGGGCCAAGCGCTACCTTGGCACCTTGCCCCGTAATGGAGTGTCAACCACAAAAGATACGGTAGCATTTCTACACCGCCGTGAGTATCACCTCCTGGAGTCCACAGGACAGTGTCTCATGCGAGGCTCGTTGTTAATATGTGACCTTATTTTTGGAATCCTCGTCTCAGATCTCAAGTGTGGGTGCTACATTACCATCACATTGATACAAACAGTGGCTGGTTAAGAATGATAGAAAATGAACGGGTAGCACCCGCTGGGCAGAGAATCACATCTCTTAAGCCTGACATAAACACAGGACGCGTAGCGACGCACAGCGTCTCGAAGCAAAGCGAAGCAAACATTTTTGCAGACTTGACTTCACTCTGCTCCGCCTCGCAGCCAGTCTATACTGGATCACGTTTGCTTCTCTCCGCACTGGACAGGAATCCAATACTTTGCAGATCAAGCTAGAGAAATTTTTGTTTCTCATCAAATGAAGCAAAGCCCATTTCACAGAAAAAAACAAGTTTATCGTAAAACAACTTTTAAATTACAATGTACAACATGCCAAAACTTTATTTTCACAAATTGCATGTCATATGGGCAAGGTCTAAACTCCACATATATCAGCTGCCCGACCGCACTGATACATTATGTCCATTTAGAAAGTTTCTATTGAATAAAATACATATAAATATTGCCAGTTTTATCTGAATAGTATAAAAGCAATAGAAAAAATGGTAACCCTAACCATATAGCACTCCTATATCATCTATATATATATATATATATACTGCTCAAAAGAATAAAGGGAATAAACAACACAATGTAACTCCAAGTCAATCACACGTCTGTGAAATCAAACTGTCCACTTAGGTAGCAACACTGATTGACAGTCAAGTCCACATGCTGTTGTGCAAATGGAATAGACCACATGTGGGAAGCATAGGCAGGTAGCAAGACATCCCCAATAAAAGAGTGGTTCTGCAGGTGGTGACCACAAGCCACTTCTCAGTTCCTATGCTTTCTGGCTGATGGTTTGGTCACTTTTGAATGTTGGCGGTGCTGTCACTCTAGTGGTAGCATGAAACGGAGTCTACAACCCACACAAGTGGCTCAGGTAGTGCAGCTCATCCAGGATGGCACATCAATGCAAGCTGTGACAAGAACGTTTGTCAGCGTAGTGTCCAGAGCGTGGAGGCGCTATCAGGAGACAGGCCAGTACATCAAGAGATGTGGAGGGCAACAACCCAGCAGCAGGACCGCCTTTGTGCAAGGAGGGACAGGAGGAGCAATGCCAGAGCCCTGCAAAGTGACCTCCATCGGGCCACAAATGTGCCTGTGGCTGCTCAAACGGACAGAAACAGACTCCATGAGGGTGGTATGGGGGCCTGATGTTCACAGGTGGGGGTTGTGCTTACAGCCCAACACCGTGCAGGACGTTTGGCATTTGCCAGAGAACACCAAGATTGGCAGCTTCACCACTGGCGCCCTGTGCTCTTCACAGATGAAAGCAGGTTCACACTGAGCGCATGTGACAGACGTGACAGGGTGTGGAGAAGCCGTGGAGAACGTTCTGCTGCCTGCAACATCCTCCAGCATGACCGGTTTGGAAGTGGGTCAGTAATGGTGTGGGGTGGCAATTCTTTAGGGGGCCGCACAGCCCTCTATGTGTTCGCCAGAGGTAGCCTGACTGCCATTAGGTACCGAGATGAGATCCTCAGACCCCTTGTGAGACCATATGCTGGTGCAGTTGGCCCTGGGTTCCTCCTAATGCAAGACAATGCTAGACCTCATGTGGCTGGAGCGTGTCAGCAGTTCCTGCAAGATGAAGGCACTGATGCTATGGACTGGCCCACCCGATCCCCAGACCTGAATCCAATTCAGCACATCTGGGACATCATGTCTCGCTCCATCCACCATGCCACGTTGTACCACAGACTGTACAGGAGTTGGGGGATGCTTTAGTCCAGGTGTGGGAGGAGATCCCTCAGGAGACCATCCGCTACCTCATCAGGAGAAAGCCCAGGCGTTGTAGGGAGGTCATACAGGCACGTGTAGTGTTGTTTTCCACTTTAATTTAGAGTGTATCTCCAAATCCAGACCTCCATGGATTGCTCAATCTGATTTCCATTGATAATGTGTGATTTTGTTGTCAGCACATTCAACTATGTAATGACCACAGTATTTAATAAGAATATTTCATTCATTCAGATCTAGGATGCCTTATGTATGTGTTCCCTTTATTTTTTTGAGCAGTGTATATATATATATATATATATATATATATATATTGTATATATACCATATCATGCCCACTCAGCCCTCAGACCATATCATGCCCACTCAAACCATTTCCTGCCCACTCAAAGCTCAGACCATATCATGCTCACTCAAACCATATCATGTCCACTCAAAGCTCAGACCATATCATGCCCACTCAGACCATGTCATGCCCACTCATATCATATCATGCCTACTCAAATCATATCATGCCCACTGAAAGCTCAGACCATATCATGCCCAGACCATCAGTGGCATCATTAGGGTTGGTGTCAACCGGTGCTGTAACTCGTGGTGTCACCCCCCCGAGTTTTACGGTTTCCTTCTTTAACTACTCTTACTCATAAATCAGTACTCCCATATAACACTGAATGCTCATACACGGCGCACATTACTGTGAGGTTTATTGCTAGAGCTCTGTCATATGCTCACACACAAATTTTGGCGAACTGCCAGCAAGTACGGTGCCTGTTCGAGGCAGTGAAAGTGCCCATAGATAAGTAATGGTTAATCTGTTCAGAGACACCGAATAGCAGAGAAATGTCCTGATGTCCGGTGGTTTCATTCGGCAGGTTTATTCAGGCGAACCACAAAGGTTTCAATGTTAAAAATATTCCTGTTTTTATCTAATATCTAATATACCGTTATTCTTTTAATCTGTAGTAAAAAAATCTCTTTATTTTTTTTTTTTAGTATCTTTAGGCATTTTTCCAAAAAAAAAATCAGTTTTTCTTTCTAATAGCAGTTTTTCTTTTTTCTGTAACAGTCCTTTTTTATTTTCATTCATAGGACCTTATATGTAAATTCCAGACATTTTCGTTCAGTAGTTTATTTGAAAACAGCAGGCGACGGGTTTGCGGCAGCATTCGGTGGCTGATTCTCTGCACTTCAAGGACCCTGCGGTGAATTCATTGGGGAAATTTGATTCCCCAAAGTGTGTGGAACAACAGAACACTGAAATGTCTGCGTCATTTCGGTGCTCTGTGAGTATCCCCTTCAGTGGTGGTTTTTTATCATGCCCCCTGGAAAGTGCCACCCTAGGCCTTGCCTACCCAGGACATACTGAGAGAAAGCTGAATGTATC
>CM019069.1:21538963-21541463 GCA_009667805.1 Leptobrachium leishanense
TATCTATCTATCCATCTCATATCTATCTATCTATCTATCTATCTACAGTCATGGCCGAAATTGTTGGCACCCCAGACATTTTTCCAGAAAATCAAGTATTTCTCACAGAAAAGTATTGCAGTAACACATGTTTTGCTATACACCGGTTTATTCCCTTTGTGTGTATTGGAACAAAACAAAGAAGGAGGAAAAAAAGCAAATTGGACATAATGTCACACAAAACTCCAAAAATGGGCTGGACAAAATTATTGGCACCCTTAACTTAATATTTGGTTGCACACCCTTTGGAAAAAATAACTGAAATCAGTCGCTTCCTATAACCATCAATAAGCTTCTTACACCTCTCACCCGGAATTTTGGACCACTCTTCCTTTGCAAACTGCTCCATGTCTCTATTATTGGAACAGCGCCTTTTCCCAACAGCAATTTTAAGATCTCTCCACAGGTGTTCAATGGGATTTAGATCTGGACTCATTGCTGGCCACTTCAGAACTCTCCAGCACTTTGTTTCCATCCACTTCTGGGTGCTTTTTGACGTATGTTTGGGGTCATTGTCCTGCTGGAAGACTTAAGATCTCGGACACAAACCCAGCTTTCTGACACTGGGCTCTACAGTGCGAACCAAAACCCTTTGGTAATTAGGGATGAGCTGTTCGGGTTCGGACGGTTCGAAGTTCGACCTGAACTTTGGCAGTTCGAAAGTTCGCGAATTTCGAACTTTTTGGGCGTGTTCGGTTCGAGTTCGAAAAAAAAAAGTAATTTTGAAAAAAGTATGGAAAATGCTTAAAAAAATACAAAAAAAATCTAGAAATAAAGAGACTCTTTACTGCAGAATATTATAAGCAACGGTTTATTAGATATTGAATTAAAAACTAATGTGTACGTGGAAAGATTATCAACTCTAAATGACCTCTGTTCACAAATGGGCATAACACCAGGTGTTTTTAGTCTGGTAATCAATTTGATACATTGTACAATATAGTGAGGGAGTGGGGTGGTGTCTGCTTCTGATTGAGATTTGAGAATTAATTTCCCTAAAACATCCTAATATGCTGCATTTAACCCTTTCACTACTGAGGTGTGACGGTGGGCCTGACCTGACATGGCACAGAAGGGGTGTGAGCTACTTGAGCAGTTAACAGACATGACCCATGGATGTATAAACAAAACAAGGGATTTATTTACAACAGTACTATATACAGCAAGGAACCAGAACACCACAATGAAACAAAAGACCTGAGCACTAGAATTAAACCATAGACCTGAACTAAATATACAATAGATAAACAAACAGTTGAACAACCAAGGACCTGGGAAACTATAGGCAGAAAGACATAAGAGAACTAAACACTAGAGTAACATAAGTGAAAACATAAACCTGTTTAAACCTAGAGAAGAAACATGAAATGCAAACATAAATACCAAACATGAACAAAACAGTATGAATAACCAAGGACCTGGGAGACTATAAACAAATGTAAATACAGAACTGACGGAGGAGTAAACCCAAAACCTGAAAGTAAAGTAATAAAGGGTAACTTGAACACATACAGGAGAACCTGAGCAAAAGATCCCTACCAGAACTACAAGGTAAGTGAATAAGGATCAAGGAGATCGAGGCTTGGAACAAAGCAGACTGAAACATCAGAATGAGGCAGCGCCCTTCTTATATAGCACATGACCAAATGAGAACAATTAAAGTCCAGGTGAGGTCCAGGCTTGGATGTGAACCAAATGTCCAGAACTAAATGCAATGTCCATAGAAGCCAGAGGGGGCGCCAGATGTGCTAGAATGTCCAAAAACATGACTGGCAACTCCCACCTCTGCCAGAGGGGGCGCAGGACGTCACATGAGGCTTTTCACACCTCTGTGCGGAGGTCATTTTTACCGCTTTCGCTCATCATGTTTAACCGCGTTTTGTAGCCATATTTTGATATATGACACAGACATATTATATATCATTCTTTCCGTCAGACTTGGCAGATTCATAATATGTCATTATTATATGTATACGTTATGTCATGTCTGTATATTATAACAAAAAATGCAATAAAATTAGAATTTTCAATAATTTATTATGTGTAAAGTGTTTGTTTTCACATTTTAACATGCGATCGTTTGCGGTTATATTTTGTATGGGGTGCGCTTGTTAAAAAAATTAGAAATGGGGTCTCGTTAAATTTTTTTTGGGGACAATTTTGCTTTTTTCAACAAACGCACCGCATACAACAATCGTTAGTGCAGCATTATTGTTCACATTATAATTGAAATGGGAACAATATTGCTGCATTAACAAAACAAAAACAAACCAAAAAACTTGTTTATTTTTTTTTTATATTTTTTTAAAATATATTTATTTTTATTTTTTTAAAAAACATTTTTCATGCTCATGTTTAGTATCCTTGGAAAGGCCATGCTCTGGCCGATCCAACGATATCAAACATTAACCCCTAGCTGCCACGGATCGGGAGATAGAGGGTTCATTGGAACCCCCTATCT
>CM019069.1:21546463-21571463 GCA_009667805.1 Leptobrachium leishanense
ACAACACCTTTGGGCAAGCACCCCTCCCTGTCACAGGTGCTCCACCCGCAGGTCCTATTTAAACCTTGATCTGCAGGGAGCTTCAGGAAGGTCTGGGTCCTCAATAAGTGAGTTTATCCCATAAGAGCAGTCATTAGGTTAGTATGATAGGACCTGCCAGGGGTGGAATACATTGTTGCTGTTGGCAGGCTTACGCAATCCATGGCCATTCATTGCAAACTAAACTTCCACCATTGTTCAACAGAGCTCAGTATTATATGTATGCAAGGGTTAAGAACTGCAATGTTTGAAGGGGTTTAGAAAATGTTTTTAAGCATTTAAATGGTTAAATCTGGAAAATCTCTATGTTTAAATGAATGTAGCTGCTGTTGTGGTTTCTTTTGTATTGTTTGAATATGTTTGGTGCGCTCTCCTCCTGTTTCGTTGTTATCTATCTCTGCTTTTTATAGTAATACAATGAAATACACAATGTATTTACGCGTTAAGACCAGGCGAATTGCCTTTTTTATAAGTTTAAGCAATCAACCTCATTATCTTATTTATCTTTCCACTTTATAATGAAAAATCATAACCGATTTCCCTTTTTTCAACATAACATGTAAATATAGTAAAAGCAAATCTCATGTTTTTATTGGTAACGTTTGGGAAGGAGCGCATCCTTCTCACGCTAACCACACCGAGCCAGATGGTCTCCAACCTTAGACGCAGGCCATTAGTTTGGTGTTCTGCTATTGAATCTGCTTTCAGGAGAGCCAATAAAAGTTAATGTTCCTCTGCTTTTCTAAAACCTCTTTACAAAACAGGAACAATAGATTTTTTGTTAAGGTAAGTGGTTTTTGTCTGGTGGTAAAATCCGATTAGCGACACTCAATATTTTTGAGCCACTCCACTTGGCCTGTCTTGTCTTCGCCGGCCTGATTGCGATAATTGGGTGATACACTACACGAGTGTCATTCATTTTTGTTGCATGGCAAATCTACAATTTTATTTAACATTTTTATTTCAGCAGCTATTTCCATATTGCAGAAGAGCAACATAAACAATCGCACAAACCTGAAAAACAAAATACATTTCTATAAACAAACAGATGTGCAGATAATGAATAACATAACATTTATTTGGTTATCTTTTAGAAAGTGATCTTTTAAAATCTACCCCATATTTATTTATTTATTTATTTATTTATAAAGGATTTTACCAGGAAGGATACATTGAGATTTCTCTCGTTTTCAAGTATGTCCTGGGTTCAAGAACATTGAAGTGTTACAGTTACAGAAATACAAAGTAATACAATGCAAGATATTAAAAAACAACACAAATATACAGATTAACAGAAAAATATGTAGGAAATATAGTCACTAGGTTACATGTTTACAGGTGCATTCTGTATTGAGGTATGTTAGTAAGGAGCTTTTGAGTGACTTAAGACTGGGGGAAGATTTGATGGTGTCTGGGAGGTTATTCCATAATTGTGGTGCTCTGTAGGAAAATGAGGACCGAGCCACTGTCTTTTTGTATTGTGGTATAGTAAGGTGCAGGTCCTGGATCGGAGGTTATAGGATGAGGGAGCTGCTGGGGGAAGCATCCTATTCAGATAGGGTGGCAGCTTCCCAGAAAAGCTCTTAAACACCAGGTTGGAGAGGTGAAGGGTGCGTCTGGATTCCAGCGATGGCCAGTTTAGCTCTTTTAACATGTCACAATGGTGGGTCATGTAGTTACATTGTAGTGCAAAGCAGCAGAATGAGTTATACAATGCAGTAAATTTATGAAGGTGTGTTTGCGGGGCGGCTGCATACACTACATCTCCGTAATCAAGAGCCGGCATAAGCATTTGCTGTACAATCTGATTTCTTACCGCGGGGCTCAGGCAGGATTTGTTTCTGTACAGGGCATTTTGGTTTGGTGTAAAGTTTAGATGAGAGTTTTTCGTTGTGGGGGCCAAAGGATAGATTAGGGTCCAACCACATACCTAGATATTTGAGAGAAGTGACTGTGGTCAGCGTGCCATTTGATTTTGTCCCAACACATAGATGGGGATTTTGCAATTTGTGTAGTTTAGGTTTTGTTCCAAAGAGCATCGTTACAGATTTGCCAGTATTTAAAAAAAGTTTGTTGTTTTTGATCCACTTTTCTACCTCTGTGAATTGTTCTTGCAGCACAGCCTCCAGCTGTGGGAGATTTGGTTTGCTGGTATAGATTACGGTGTCGTCTGCGTACATGTGTACAGTTGAGGCTTTGCAGACATTGGGCAGATCATTTATGAATATTGTGAATAGTAGGGGGCCGAGTATTGAGCCTTGGGGTACTCCGCACGTGACTGGGAGCGGGAGGGAGGAGCTGCCAGAAATTGACACATATTGTGATCGGTCGGATACATATGATTGAAACCAGGTTAACGTGCGATCACCAATGCCAGAGTTTTTAAGTTTGTCTAACAAGATGCCATGGTCTACTGTGTCAAAGGCCTTGGCAAAATCAAGGAAGATGGCTCCAGTTAGGTTTCCTTGTTCCATCCCAGCCTGGATATCATTGCAGACTTTTAAAAGGGCGGTTGTAGTTGAGTGATTTGGACGAAAGCCTGATTGATCCGGGGTTAAGTAGTTCCAATATTGATAATAATCACGTAATTGTGTGTAGTTACATTTTTCCAAGACTTTTGACATTACAGGGAGCAACGATATCGGACGGTAGTTGGATACCAAAGTACTGTCACCACTTTTATGGATAGGTACCACTCTTGCTATCAATCTATCTATTTGTCCATCTGTCCCTCTGGCCGTCCATCCAGCTGTCTATCTATTGCAAAAACCACACCTGCACTCAATCCTTAGGTGTCAAATCCCTGGTGCTTAAATCCAAAAAAATGATCTACAATGCGATACAGATGCACTTCAATAAAACAACAAGGGCACTATTACACTATTACATTGTTCAGGCTAACGTTAGTCTTCACCTGTTTGAGCGTTAACTTTAGCTCTGGTCGCCCTAGCGCGGGTGCACCGTATTACTATCCAAACGCTAACAGCTTAAAAAAAACGTTATTGATTGGTATCTTGCACTTTTTAGCGCGAGGTTACTGTACTTTGCACTCGCTATGCTTAACATGGGGAGCGCAAAGAGTTAATTAGCATTAGGATTACATTTTACTAACGCTAATTACTGTCCAGCTGCGGTTAACCCAAAAGCTAACGGATTCCGCTGCTGCAGAATCCGCCAGCACCAGCAGAAACCCCCCCCCAAATAATTCATATACTCATATTCCATCCCGCGGCGAGAACGGAGGCTTCAACCGCCTCCTCTGACTGCCGGGAGCAGGGAGAGACTGGGGAATAAAATACCCCAGTCTTCCTCTTCGGATCACTACGCTGACCTGCCGGATCTCGCAAGGCGAGATTCTGCAGGTCATGTGACCGGCAGAGCAGAAACTCAGTGGAGTTCTATAGACTTCATGGAGGGGATGTTCGTGGCGGCACTTAGCGCCGCCGCGCGCATCCCTGGGCTTAGCGCTGCATTACGATGCAGGCAGCTTTTCTAGCGCCTGCATTGCAATATCACGCTAAAACGGGGGCACGAAGGAGAAACCTGCAGGCGCAGGTTTTTCTTGATAGTGTCCCTGTTTTAGCGTGAGGATTCTTAATAGTGCCCCAAATCTTTATTTTGGGTGACAGAACGACCAACGTTTTGGCTCACACTGCCATGATAATCATAAACAATCAGAGAAATAAGAATAATGTAGCCCAAATAATAATCTGTCGCTTTATTCAAGACCCTGAATGATTCTGTAACACTATATACTGTGTATATTTATATATAAACATATTTATAAATCACCAGATTATAGCAGTACGTAGTGATATCTTTCTTATTGGACTAACGCTACATTTAAAAGACAAGCTTTCGAGAGTATAACTCTCTTCTTCAGGTCTGGAAGCTTTACTGATCAGTTCCTAGAATTGAACATTAAGACATAGGGTCAGATGGGTGGGGGGGGGGGGGTTAGCTGTTGTAAAAAGTGAGAGTCAAATGGTATGTTCAAACTGGGAAAATTTACAGATGGTCGATCTTGGGCCCACAATAAAACCGCAGTGATAAGATCATACAGCTTAAGAGAGAAAAAAATGGGGAAAAAGAAAAAAAACACAAAACAGTGAAGGCTGACATACAAAAAAAAAAGGAAGAGAAACCAAGAAGAGGCAAAACATCAGCCGGAATATAGAATGTTATGTGACGTTATGATAATGGATTAAAAATTCAGAGTCCACATTGAGTCCTTCTTTTATAGTGTTAAAATATGTGATCATTTTCATTTCATAAGTTTTGTGGTTTTGTTTTTTTCTTTCCTCCCCTCTTTTTTTTTCTCTTTCAAGCTGCATGATCTTATCTGTTGTTTTATTATGGGCCCAAAATCACTCACTTGTAAATTTTCCCATTTTGAACATACCATTTGACTCTCGCTTTTTACGACATCTAACCCCCCCCCATGTGACCTTTTAATGCCTTAATGTTCAATTCTAGGAACTGATCAGTAAAGCTTCCAGACCTGAAGAAGAGAGGATATACTCTCGAAAGCTTGTCTTTTAAATGTAACGTTAATCCAATAAAAAGGTATCTCTACCTACGGCTTTACTTTTGGCATTTGGACTAACACGGCCTATCAAATTTATATATTTATACTTGAAATCGAGAGAAATCTCAATGTATCCGTCCTGGTAAAACGCTTTATAAATAAATAACACAAGAAGCAGCGGAAGCTCTGCTCCATTGAGTGTTTTATCTCCTTGCTCTTCAAGTTCGCCCAAGAAAATGACCAGGTCATTGGTGAGTCCAAAGGTTTCTCTGCTCCCCCCCCCTCTCTGCCTCCCAGCCCAGCGACTGGATTGTCTCTAAATATATAAATTAAGAATAGTAATAAAGGTTGAGACAAGTAGTATTTATTTGTCTGATACAGATATGGTGAATGGTGGCGCCTGTTGCCCAATATGTTTCCGAACACACGCAAAATATACTTTGGTGCCAAGGTCACTGTTCCAACAGATGGGTAGCCCGAGCTCTTTTTATTTAGCCTAAAAGATAAAATTCAGACCTTGCACCTCTCCATGCTATGCAGCATGGCTGTAAAACCAAGCCTTTTGCCTGTCTCTTTTGTTGTCACCATCCCAGTCGTGACCTTGGACGTATACACTGCCATTTGTTCTCAGGTTTGGACAGCAGACGCCTCATTCCTCGCGTGTTCCGAGATCCACCTGGTTTGACTGAGGTTACAATGTATCCAGAAGAAACTAGTTAAAAGCTCATCGCTTTCTTTTAAGTATGGACAGACTAATAGTCACTTGAGTGCCGCAAAAAACGATTTGCGTATCTAGGTGGCAGATAAAATCATGGATTAAGCAACAGAGCTCAGGGTGCAGTGTTTGTGTCGTATATCATAAGGGGTCATAAAGATGTTGCAAGCTCAAAAAAACTACTAATAGATCTATTACAGGTTGAGTATCTCCAACATGAAATGCCGAAATCCAAAATGTTCCAAAATCTGAACAGTTTTTCAGCGCTAACAGTGCACCAAAAGTGTAAATCTCCACCCCTGACTCATGTGACGGGACAAAATGATTATAAATCCTGTATTTATTTATAAAGGATTTTACCACGAAGGATACATTGAGATTTCTCTCGTTTTCAAGTATGTCCTGGGTGGCGAGTATGTACCATTAGGTGTCTTGCCCAAGGACACTTACTGGAGAGGTGCTCTTGCTGGGATCGAACCCATGTCTCCCCAGGTTCTCTCCATACAGAGCAGCGATGTTACCTCTACTCCACCCAGCTGTATAAATATAATATAATATTTAAACAGTAAATAGTAATAATAAATAGTATAACATGCACTTCAGGCTGAGTGTAAGGTGTGTATGAAACATAAATGGATGCCGTGTTTATACTTGGGTCCCCAAGATATCTCATTATTATATGCAATTATTAAAACATCCCCAAAAATCCCAAATATAAAACATCTCTAGCTAGACAATTACTCACTCCTGCAGGAGCTGGTAATGAATGGAGAGAATCTCCTGACCAAAGAGGATTAAACCTCAAAAATGCATGGAAAAAGCAAAGGTAGAGAGTGAGGGTACACCCCCAATCTCTTAGGTGGTCACGGAGTATAAAAACATACAGGGTTATTCAGAGAGATGTGAAAACCTGGAGAATTGCCAGGAGAATGAACAATCTAGACCAAATAACCATTTGGTAGGTGAGATAAATGGGAGAATTTTTCTGGTTTGGCTATTTTGACCTAGAATTTTCAATTCTCTAGTCATTCTCCTGAGTTTCACCTCTTTCTGAATAACCCTGATAATTTTATTGATAAACAACATACAGGGTTATTCAAAGAGCTCCGAATTGCTGGCACAAGGTAACCGAACGCTGAAATTCATTGTATGCTTACCTTTCCTGGCCATTCGGCTATTCAGAGAGCAGGCAGTTCGCCAAATGTTGGCGAATTGCCTGCACGTACGTTGCCTCTTCGAGGGCAGTGAAATCCCCATAGAGAAGCACTGCTTCGTCTATTCAGAGAACACAAACCAGCAGTGAAAGGTTCCCGAAATGCCCTGCCATTCGGTGGTTTCATTCGACAGGTTTATTCAGGCGAATCCCATAGGCTTCAATGTTAAAAATATTCCCGTTTTAATCCAATATCTAATAAACCGTTCATTATAATATTCTGCGGTAAAAAGTCTCTTTATCTATAGCATTATTATGGATTTTTCAAAAAAATCTTTTCCGATTTTTCTTTTTTTTTTTTTTTATTCTCTTTTAAACATTTTTCTTTTTTCTGTAACAGCCCTTTTTATTATCATTCATTGGATCTTATATGTAAATTTCAGACATTTTCGCTCAGTAGTTTCTTTGCAAACAGCGTTTCACTTTTCAAACATTCAAGCATACTGTTTTCTTTTTCCACTTCATTCGTCTGCGGTGTCGCGTTTTTCCGGCGGCTGCTCTGCGCTGTGATCGGCTCCTGCTCGGGTTTCTCCGGTGTCTTCGGTGGGGTTAATCCAGATGTTTTTACGGGTTTCAGTGTGCGTTCGCCCTGGTTTTCAGTGAGTTTTAGGCGGCTTTGCGGTGACCTTTCCCTGTATTACGACAGCCGTGTGGTGTTTGCTGAATACACCGCAGGGTCGCCGAAATGGGATCGTCGATTCGCACCGAATTGAAGAGAACGAAAAGTCATGAACGTGCGGTGACTTTTCGATTCTCTTTGAATAACCCTGATAGTTGATTAAAAACGAAGAAAAACGAGAACACAGCGTATATAAAAGAACGATAAAAATATCAAGAAATCGCCATCAGAAAAGATGAACCCAGCCTTAAAGAGGTGCTGAAGTTGCCAATGACTAAAAGTAATAAAGATTGAATATTTATAATGTCTCTGCAAGATTATACATAGGGTTGGTGAACACAAGTAAATACTTATTAATGCACAGTGAGCTACTATAGCTCAAATAGATATATATACGAATTGTATTTGAATTAACTAAACAGTATCAGATGAATTGACTTGGTGTCCTATTGAGTAACAAAAAAAATAATGGAGAGTAAGACGACGCGCAGGAGGGAAGCTGAATGAAAAAAGAGGAGATTAATGGAAACAATTGTAGCCTCAATAACACCTCTAGTAATGGGCTGAACCCCCCCCCCCTGTGTTCGTTTCGCATTCGAACTCGAACACCCGAAAAAGTTCGACCGCGAACTCAAACACAATGCGAACACCATGCAAGTCAATGAGGCTCGAATGTTCAAAAATTAAGGTCCCCTCCAAGAGGACATATATGCAAGATATTGGCCATAAAAGGTGTATGGCGGTCCGGGTACTGCCCTGGGGGACATTAAACAATGAAAAAAAGTAAAAAAATATATATGTTTTTAACCCTTTTACTGCTGAGTGCTGAGCCATTTCACTGCTGTGCGCTGAGCTCATTTTTACCGCTTTTACTCATGTTTAAACGCAATTTGAAGCCATGGGAAATGTTTGACCAACAATGAGTGGAAATGTTTGACCAACAAGGAGTGGGAAATGTTTGACCAACAAGGAGTGGGAAATGTTTGACCAACAATGAGTGGGAAATGTTTGACCAACAAGGAGTGGGAAATGTTTGACCAACAATGAGTGGGAAATGTTTATGAATCCCATAGGCTTCAATGTTAAAAATATTCCCGTTTTAACTCAATATCTAATAAACCATTTATTATTATATTCTGCAGTAAAAAGTCTCTTTATTTTTAGATTTTTTTAGGATCTTTTAAGAATCTTTTGGAAAACTTTTTTTTCCTCGAACTTTCTGTGAACGTTCCTAAAAGTTCGAAGTTCGCGAACTTTCGACCAGCCGATGTTCAAATCGAACCGATTCGAACCGGCAGCCCATCCCTAAACACCTCCTGCTCCAGAAGAAAAATTGCTCAAAAAGTTAGGAGATTACCCTCACTCTCTACTTTTCCTTTTTCTATAAAACATCTCTAGTTTCGACCATTTCAGATAAGAGACACTTGACCTGTGTCAGAATCTCGTGTATCAAGGTATTGACAAAAAACCCACGAAGGAAAAACATGGTTAAACTCTAAGAGACAAAAGCAACAAAAACAAACAAAAGCAGTGTGGTTGAGAAGAACCGAATTTTCCCTAATTTGAAAAAATGATTATTATTATTTTTTATTTATTCAATAAGCACCAACACATTCCGCAGCGCTGTACTATGGTACAATGGGTAAAGTCAATACATCAAAAAGTCAATATTTCATACATACAAGAGGAATTGAGGGCCCTATTCCCATGGAAGCTTACAATCTAGATGGTTGAAAGGATGAGAAACAGGAGGGGAGGACTGCAGACAAAGTTGTCTGCTCTCTATTATTATTATCATCTTTTATATAGCGCCAACAGTTTCTGCAGCGCTTTACAATAACCAAAGGGAACAAGGAGGAAGGACAGGCGGAGGTCATCCGCTGATCGGAGTTTTTTAAAAGGGATGTGCACGTAGATAAAGAAGACATGTAAGGAGGGGTCTCTATGTATTGTGATATAATAAAATGCTTTTCGCTCTATACACACAGATATTCGGATAAGGGACACTCAGCCTGTATCAGAACCTCATGTAGCAAATGACAAAAACCCTCAAAGGTAAAAACTGGGAAAGCTCTATAAGGGACAAAATCAACAAAAACACAAAACTAAACAAAAGCAGTGGGGGTTAATCAGAGAGCACTGAAATGTTGCTGACATTTTGGTGCTCTCTCGTTCCGGGAATCAAAGTTCCCCACCCTGCGGTGAATTCAGCAGGGTGGGGAACAGGAGTGCAAACCCACCGAAAACCCACCGAAAACCAGCCGGAACCACTGGAAAAAGCCGAGCACGCCGTCGATCACAGCGCAGACCAGCCGTCGGAAAAAGCCGACAAGCTGACTAATGGGGTAAAAAAAATAAAAAATCACAGCACAGACCAGCCGTCGGAAAAAGCCGACAAGCTGACGAATGGGGTAAAAAAAATAAAAATACACTTAAAAGTGTCAAAATTGAAACGCTGTTTGCAAAAAAGAATACTGAACGAAAATGTCTGGAATTTATATATAAGATCCAATGAATGATAATAAAAAGGTCTGTTACAGTAAAAAGAAAAAATGCTTCTTTTTTTAAAAATAAGGTAAAAATATTTTTCCAAAAAATCCCGAACAATTCCTAAAAGATCATTAAAAAATCAATAAATAAAGAGACTTTTTACTGCAGAGTAAAATAATAAACGGTTTATTAGATATCGAACTAAAAAGGGGATTTTTTTTATCATTGAAGCCTATGGGATTCGCCTGAATAAACCTACCGAATGAAACCACTGAACAGCAGGGCATTTCACTGACATTTCTCTGCTCTTCGGTGTCTCTGAATAGATTAACCATTGCTTCTCTATGGCGGTTTTCACTGGCGTCGAACAGGCGTCGAACAGGCACCATACATGCAGGAATTTCGCCAAAATTTGGTGAACTGCCTGCTCTCTGAGTAGCCGAATGGCAGCGTACGGGGAAATTCCCTGTTTGGTGACATTTCGGGGCCAGATCGACTCTTTCTGAATAACCTCTAGTGTGTTTGAGAAAAACTGGACTTGTGCCAACTTGCAAAAATTTCCTAAAATTCCCCTACAGACGAAGTTGTCTGTTCTCTGTGTATTGTGAAATAATAAAAAAAAATCTTTCTGCAAACACTGTTATCATGCACAACATGTGAGAACAGGAATGTGGTTAGCTATGCGTAAACTGGGATTATTAAGACAAATATAAAGATAATATATGCAACTTTTCCAAAATCCCAAAAAAATCCAAAATGCAAAAACACGTCTGGTCCTGATCATTTGG
The DNA here is from genome assembly GCA_009667805.1 of Leptobrachium leishanense. Taxonomy (NCBI): domain Eukaryota; kingdom Metazoa; phylum Chordata; class Amphibia; order Anura; family Megophryidae; genus Leptobrachium; species Leptobrachium leishanense. The sequence goes on from CM019069.1 coordinate 21,556,856, forward strand.
GATAAGGGACATTCAGCCTGTAACGGAATCTCGTGTAGCAAGTTATTGACAAAAAAACCTCAAAAGGAAAAAAATTGCATTACTCCATAAGAGGCTAAAAAACCACAAAAACACAAACAGGGTTATTCAGAGAGATCCGAAAAGTCACCGCTCGTTCAGTGACCTTTCGTTCCCCAGACTTTGGGGCGATTCGGCGATTCCTAGTTCGCCGACCCTGCGGTGTATTCAGCAAGCACCACAGGGCCCCCGTAGTGCAGGGAATACTCGTCACAAACCCGCAGAACACTCGCTGAATACTCACCGAACACTCACCGAACACTCACAGAAAACCCGCAGAAACCAAGTCAAACATGCCGAAAAAATCCGAGCAGCCGCCGATCACAGCGCAGAGCAGCCGCTGGAAAAACCCAACTAGCAGACGAATGTGGTGAAAATAAAAAAAAACAGTTCACTTGAAAGTGTCAAATTTGAAACGCTGTTTGCAAAAAACTACTGAATGAAAAAGTCTGGAATTTACATATAAGATCCTATGAATGATAATAAAAAGGGCTGTTTAGGAAAATTTTAAAAACCATTTAAACAATAAACGGCAAAAATGTTTTGTCCTGAAAAAATCCCGAAAAATAGCAAAAAGATCCTAAAGAATCTATAAATAAAGAGACTTTGTATAGCAGAATAAAAGAATAAACAGTTTATTAGATATTGGATTAAAACGGGAATATTTTTAACATTGAAACCTATGGGATTCTACTGAATAAACCTGTCGAATGAAACCACCGAACAGCAGGGCAATTTGGCAACTTTTCACTGCTGTTCGGTGTCTCTGAATAGACAAAGCATTGCTTCTCTATGGGGGGTTAAACTGCCCTCGAACAGGCACCGTACGTGCAGGCAATTCGCCAACTGGCTGAATGGGCCCTGAAATTTCCCCGTACGCTGAATGTCAGTGTCCGGTTACATTTCGGATCTCTCTGAATAAGCCTCAAAAGCAAGTAAAAAAAGTGTGGATGAGAAAAACTCAACTTGGGCAAACAACAAATTTTTCTCAAAATTCCCAAAAAGACAAAGTTGACTGCGCTCTGTGTATTGCAAAGTAAATAACATTTATCGCCCTATAAACACTATAATCGCGCACAACATGACAAGACGGGAATACGGGGGAACTATAGGGATTTTGGGATTATTAAAGAAACACTTAACAATAGAGTTCCCTCTATTGCCCTGAAATAATTGCACAGATCTTGTTGACAGCCTCTGCCCAATTTTTTTTTTTAATTATTTTTGTTGACTTTACTTGCCTTTTCTCCTTCGCCAGGCGCTGCTCCTCCTCTTCGGCTCAAGAACTCCTGAACCCGGATGTCACTGAAGCTTTTCTGTGTAATTTGTGCTCTTATGCGGAGGAACCACAAACTACACACCGTTACGGGAACTTGCACACTTTACATACACAAGTTCAGTAGCGCCTGCGCAGAGCGATGGATTGGGGCTGCACGCGCATGCGCAGACCTGATCCATCGCTGTCTCTCTGAGAACGCACGCTACAGCGATTGGTCTCAGAGGGTGACGTCGGCCGCTGTCTTTGTGTGACATCACTAGTGACCGATCTGTTGACTGGCAGCCGGGAAATTCAAATCCCGGCTGCTGGTGATGCTGGGTTTGGTGGCGGAAACTCCTCAGCGTCGCCCAGTGATTTCACCAGATGGGGGCAGCAGGGTGGGGGAGGAACTCCTCACATCCTCCTGACCACTTTAAATTAATGATCAGGATGAGTACCGTGTCCCTTTAAACTCTGACATTGTTGTAATATCTGCAGCATATGAAATAAAAAATACGTTTCAAATCTAAGGCTGTAATAGGAGGAGTGACATCTTCTCATTTTATTTTGTATTTTTTCTATTGCGTTGGTTTTCTCTAAAAAAATTTCCAGTTCTGTGTTTTTTTTTATTCTAACCGAAAACAAATAACGTAGAAGAAGCAAACACGTTTTCTATTCCACGTCTGCTGGGCAGACACACACACACACACACACACACACAAGCGGGTAAATAGCAGAAGTCACTGACCTTTTAAAATTCCCTCAAGTATGGGGAGGGGAAATAGCTCAGCTGAGCACAGAGGCCTGTTCAATACCTCAGCAGCAACGCAACGCAGCAATTCAGTTTGCTGCAGCAGTGTCGTTGAACCCTTTGGATGCGAATTTTGAATCCAAAATGGCCGACGATTTCTTAATGAAAAATTCAGATTGTTTTTCGGATCACTCGGACAAAATATAATAAAGAGAAGCAGTCAGCACAATTCCGTTTTGTACGCACACACCACAGAATGATAGTTTTTAATGAATAAACGTTATGTTTACTTCTGAAACAATATATAAATTGAACTGTAATATATGTCTATGTGCAGGGGGAAATAATAAATAAATATTTTGTGCTTTGGTGAACAAAAACCTCAAAATTAACATTGCCATACGGAATTATTACTTGCTTCGAGGCGGCGGCCATCTTGCTGTACGGCATTGTTACTTGCTTCATGGCGGCGGCCATCTTTAAAACGTCACACTCAGCATCTTCTCGGGTCGCTGCAAGTGCTAGGTTAGCACTGCTGAGCGCTGAGCGGTTGAACGGCGTTCAATGGCAAGTTGCTAACTTAGCACTTGCAGCGGCTGAGGTATTGAACAGGCCTCAGGATTCACAGTCACTCGAAAGCGTTTACTTAGGGGGGAAAAAGACAATTTAGGCTGGCAGCAGACGAGCAGAGGAAGGAACGTCCGTAAAAGTGGACGTTCCTTCCACTCTAGGCGCTCAGCGTACAAAGCGCGATCCTCCTATGGAGAATCGCGCTTTGGATCCTTTTAGCGTCCGTTTAGATTTTTGACGGGGAGGGCTTTTTCACGTCCGGTGGATGGCCTTCCCCATCAAAAACCCACGGACGCAGGGAAGTGCGGGCGCATTTGAGCCATAAATACGCTTGTGTGCCGGGGCCTTAGGCTAATGTCAGACGAACACAGTCTGAGCGCACTCTGCGTGCGTGCATAACGGACAGACGTGCTGACGGAAGATACTGTAGACACCACACGATCCGTTTTTGTTGACGGACGCAGAAAAAAAAGGGAATTATGGGAAACAAAATTAATATGAAAAATGTGAAAAATGTGAAAAGGATATGAAAAGCCATTGTGTGCGTCAAGGTGCCGGACGTCGCAAATGCGCTGCGTCTGACATCTCCTCATCACTCACACAGAACGCTATGCGGACGTGGCGCACTCTGTGCGTCCATCTAGTGGTTTTACGTTCTTGCCTAACTTGCGTTCCTTTGCCACGTGCGTTGTGCGTGCACAGTTCGGTGCGCACGCACTTCGTGTGTGGGTCTCTATTGCTCATGATTCTATGCTACAACGGACGTTAAACTGTGCGGCGACACGGACGTGATCACTGCGTTCCTCTGACGCCGGCCTTATGATTCATGTAAAACAGTGTTTCCCAAACCTGTCCTCAGGACCCGCTGACGGGCCAGGTTTTCAATGTTAAAAATATTCCCGTTTTTATTAAATATTTATTCAACTGTTTATTCTTTTCATTTGCAGCAAAAAGTCTCTATTTATTCATTTTTTTAGAAATTTTTTAGGCAGTTTTTGAGATTTTTTGACCAATTTATTTTCTCAGATTTTTTTTATTATGGCGTTTTTTTCTTAAACAGACCTTTTTATTAATATTCGTAGGACCTTATTTGTATTATTTCCATGCATTTTCATGCAGCAGTTATTTTGGAAAAACACCTTTTTAAAAGTTGCATTTTTTTTTTTAACCTTGTTCGGTGGCTCGTTGGCTTTTTCAGGTGGCTAGTCGGCGGTTTGTTCGGCGGGCTGTCTGCTTTTTTAGGATTGATTCGGAGTTTTTTCGGATCGATACGGCGGTTTTCCGATTCGTTTGGTGGGTAGAGCAGGGTCGGCAAATCGAACTCGCCGAAGTGCGGCGAACAGGAGAGCACTGAAATGTCGGTGACATCTAAGGCTAGGGACAGACGAGCGCATTTTTCACGTTGTCCATGAAAAAGTGCGTTCGAACGAATGGACGCATTTTTCACGGAATACGCGATAGCGGTCATATGATGCGCATTTTCGGCCGTGATTTTGTACGGATCATCAATAAAACCTTTTTTGCGTCTGGACGTTATGTTGGCCGGACATTAGCAGCATCTGACGTCTCCTAATCACGCACACACGCCGCTAGCGGACGCAGCGCACTCTGTACGTCAGTAGTAGCGGTTTGACGTTCTAGAAAAAATGCGTTCGTTTGCCACTTGCGTTGCGCGGACGAACATTCGTGCGGCCGTTCTTCGTATGTTACCCGGCATTGGACGTCATTTTCTGCTAGCACGGCCGTGATTTCGTGCGGCTAAACGCACGTTAAAACTGCTTTCGTCTGACCTTATCATTTATATACAGGGTTATTAAGGCTAACTATTATATTGTTTTTTTAAAAATATTACATGATGTTTATGCAGCGAATGTAGCTGAGTCGTCCCGTTTTCAGACTTCGGCCTTTTGCATGTGTCAGGCAGGGAGTGCTGTCAATTTACACCATTATACTCCAGCACCTGGTAATTGCAGGCGGTCCCAGGGTGAGTGTGATGTCAGACTCTTTCATGATGAGTCAGGTTGATGTTTATGACACAGAGTTATCTTCTCGGTGACACAAGTCCATCCAGTGCCAGACGATCCAGCACTTACTAATAGAAATCAATGCCATTTACTTAGCAAGCTGATGGGACTGTGTGTACACACGCTGCCAGCGGACTCCAGGAATGCCACAATGTCTCTGTTATTATGTAAGCAGCTGCCTATTAGTGAGGGCTCGGGGAACTGCGCTTGTAAACACCATTGTTTGCTGCCAACACAAATCTATAGAATCCTATAGCACTAACAAATGGGTGGTATTTGCATTAAGAGGTCATCTGTCATCTCCGTCTTAAACAGGCGAACGTGACTGGAGAGCACTGGCTATTTCATGGGGTATATGCATGTGCGTGCGCGTCTGTGTGCGCGCTGTGTTTTCTTTGGGAAAGCTGCCAGCTCTTTGTCATTGTGAGACATAAAGATGCCTGTGATAGAATCTTTTCACGAATCAATAATCCATTCACAAAACTAATATGAGCGTAAGCTTCTATGTCCAGACGACAAACTTCTTACAGATTCCTATTTAAATGTATCCAGTAAACCTTCTGTGCATCGAGCCAGAGATACAGTGTTCGCAACTCGCCGTGAAACTTGAGGAGCTTTTCAGAGAGCTGAAATTTAGGTGCTCTCTTGTTCAGCGCACTTCGGCGAGTTCGGCAAATTGAGCATTCACCACAGGGTCCCTGACGAAGAGATTCTCCGAAAACCACCGATCAACCCAACAAATGCAGCCGCAGACTGCCGAACGCAGCCGACGATCTGCAGAGCGCAGCCGAACAGACCGCCAAACGCAGCCGACGATCCACCGAACGCAGTCGAACAGACTGCCGAAAGCCAACGGAAAATGCCGATATGCCACCGAACTGGGGAAAAAGAAAAAAAAAAGGGGGCAAATTTTTTAAACGTTGTTTAAAATAATAAAAATAAGAATAAAAGGCCTATAAATAATAATAAAGTGGTCTGTTACAGAATAAAAAACACCCGCTATTTTAAAAAAATGGTAATCAAACGTTTCGCCGATTAAAAAACCAGAAAAATGCCTAAAAACTCTAAAAAATATTTAAATAAAAAGGCTTTCTGCTGCAAATCAAAAAGAGTAAGCACACATTTTTGTGCAGCTGATTATACTACTAGATTAAAGAACTATCAGGGTTATTCAGAGAGAGCCGAACTGGCCCCGAAATTGCACCAAAAGGTTAATTTCCTCATATGATGCAAATTCGGGGCCATTCAAAACCTGGCAATTCGCCAAATATTAACGAATTGCCAGCAAAACGGTGCCTGTTCGACTGCAGTGAAACTCCCATAGAGAATCAATGGTTAATCTATTCACAGACACCGAACAGCAGAGGAATGTCAGTGAAATGCCCTGCCATTCGGTGGTTTCATTCGTCAGGTTTATTCAGGCGAATCACATAGGCTTCAATGTTAAAAATATTCCTGTTTTAATTCAATATATAACCCATTTATTCTTTTAATCTGCAGCAAAAAGTCTCTTTATTTATTGATTTTTTATTCAGCAAAATTTTCTCCCCCGATTTCTTTTAAATAGCGTTTTCTTTTCTGTAACAGAAAAGGCCCTTCTATGTTAATTCCAGATATTTTCATCCAGTAGTTTTTCAGCAAACAGCGTTTAAAATTTTGAAAGTTTCAATTGTTTGTTGTTGTTTTTTTACCCCTTTCGTCGCTTTGTCGGCTTTTTCCAGCATCTGGTCGGCGCTGTGTTCGGTGGATCGTTGGCTTTATTCGGACGTGTTCAGCGGGTTTGCAGCGTATCGTCAGCTACGTTCAGCGGGGTTTTCCATCGCTCCAATTTTTTTCGGATCGTCTTTTTTGGGGGATTGTTTTCAGCGATTTTTTCTTTTCTTTTTTTTTTTTCCAGATTCATTCGGTGGCTTTTCCCTGCACTCCGGGGAGCCTGCAGTGAATGCTGAATTCACCGCAGGGTTGGGGAATTTGATTCCCCGAAGTCCGGGGAACGAAAGAGACCAAAATGTTGGTGACATATCGGTGCTCTCTGAATAATTCCTTCCTTCTTTCCCATTAAATTATATCAGTCACACAGGGTTATTCAAAGAGAATCGAAAAGTCACTGCAGGTTCGGTGACTTTTTTTTCTCTTCCATTCGGTGTGATTTGGCGATCCCATTTCAGCGACCCTGCGGTGTATTCAGCAAGCACCACAGGGCCGTCATAGTGCAGGGAAAAGCCGCCGCAAACCCGATGAACGCTCAACGCAAAACCCAGCAAACGCACACCAAAACCCGCAAAAAATCTGGATTAACCCCTCTGAACACACCGAGAGAAACCCGAGCAGCCGCCGATCACAGCGCAGAGCAGCCGCCGGAAAAAGCCGACACCGCAGACGAATGGAGTGAAAAAAAAACAAAAAACAGTACGCTTGAATGTTTGAAAATTGAGACATATAAGATCCAATGAATGATAATAAAAACGCCTGTTGCAGAAAAAAGAAAAAACTTTCCCGAAAAATACCTAAAAGATCCTAAAAAATATCAAAATAAAGAGACTTTTTACTGCAGAATATTATAATAAACGGTTTATTAGATTTTGTATTAAAACGGGAATATTTTTAACATTGAAGCCTATGGGATTCGCCTGAATAAACCTGTCGAATGAAACCACGAACAGCAGGGTATTTCGGCAACTTTTCACTGCTGGTTTGTGTTCTCTGAATAGCCGAAGCATTGCTTCTTTATGGGGATTTCACTGCTCTCGAACAGGCACCGAACAGGCACCGTATGTGCAGGCAATTCGCCAACATTTGGGGAACTGCCTGCTCTCTGAATAGCCGAATGGCCAGGAAAGGTAACATACGCTGAATTTCACTGTTCGGTTACCTTTCACCAGCAATTCGGAGCTCTTTGAATAACCCTGACAGTTTCTTCCAGAACAGAAAAGGTTAATTTAACCCTAAACTCGCAGTGTTATTCTCCAGTTTCAGACGCTGCTTGTGACACAGTATCCTTCCTTATCACCTGGAATATAACACTGTAACATACACCCAGCGCTGCCCCATAAAGGGCAACTTCAAATGCTTGCCGTGCAGCTCCCAGAGTCTGGGGTCTGCTTTTCTCTCATCGCCACAATCTGCCGTGTTTACCATAACAAATAAATGGAAAAGCAGCGCTGGGGTATTTATCCTCTCTGTCAGCGGGGGCTTTGACAATAAGATCTGGTGAATTCTGAAATTCTTTACACTTATTTGTCATTATATGGCGTATAACAGAGCTCCGCAATGCGCACTTGGCGCACACCGTGCCCAGCTATGCTAATTTTGCTGCCGCTAACACCTGTATTTAGTTAATTATAAAGACACTCTATAAATAACAGAGGCTCTTTTTTGCCATTAACCCCTTCACTACCAAGTGATTTTTTTTCCTTCTAAAAAACCATTGTCAGAAAACAGTGTTTTTTTTTTGTAAAATCATTTTTAATGAATCTTAAAGTAAGAAATATTTGCGCTTATACCCATTGTATGTCTTACTGTAAATAACCTATTTTTGGCCATTAGATGGCGCCATCTACTGCCAAATTGAGTTACAGAGCTTTGAGCGTCTGGTCTATTTTCTTCTATTTTTCCCTGCATCGGCTGCTGAAAACCTGATATTTCAGAGCATTCAGCAGCTGATTTTACTGTTTTAGCTCTTTGGACATTATGCCCACAGGGCTAAAAATTTGGGGGCACCTTCTGCAGCCCTAAAGCAATCGAATTTTATTTGCTTTTGGACTGCAGATCAGCATACAGAGATATCTCGATATCGGGGCACCACATGGTCCCTTTGAAGCCAGAGATATCTCGATATTGGTAATGAAGGGGTTAAATAATAGGGCAGATGTGGCTGACAGCCTCAGCCCAATCTTTAGTTCTTTTTTCTTTTCCTTTGGGGTGATTTTACTCACCTTTTGTCCACCACGCGTTGCTCCTCCTCTTCAGCTCAGGGACTCCCAAACACAGAAGTCCAATAAGCTATTTTTACTCCTACACAACTTGCGTAGCATAGGAACCACAAATTGTGCAGCGCTATGGGACATGCACACTTTTACGTACACAAGTTCCGTAGCGCCTGCGCAGAGAGATGGATTGGAGCTGCACGTGCATGCACAGATCTGATCCAATCCATCGCTGCCTCTCTGAGAACGCTCACTTCGGCGATTGGTCTCAGAGGGTGACGTCGCCGCTTTTTGTGTGTGACATCACTAGTGACCAATCTGGTGACCGGCAGCCGGGAAATTCTAAATCCCGGCTGCTGGTGACGCTGGGTGGGGTGAAGGAAACTCCTCCACTTTAACCCTCTAATCCACCAGATCGGGGCAGCAGGGAAGTGGGACCTCCTGACCGCTTTAAAGTGTAACATATTCAGTTTGTCCCTTTAACAACTTTTATAAGTGTCATATGACATTACGACACATATCCCAGAAATTCCAATGTAGGACTTAATTTAATTCGGCCCCGTGGCCAAAACTAGCACCTTTAGGGGCCGCAGTTCAGCCATTTTTCAGTTTGGGAGACTTAAATTCAGGCTTACATGCAAATCTATACCTGGAAAAAATTTGGCTCATACACTATATTGCCTAAAGTATTTGCTCACCTGCCTTGACTCGCATATGAGTTTAAGTGACATCCCATTTCTAATCCATAGGGTTCAATATGACGTCGCTCCACCCTTTGCAGCTATAACAGCTTCAACTCTTCTGGGAAGGCTGTCCACAAGGTTTAGGAGTGTGTTTATGGGAATTTTTGACCATTCTTCCAGAAGCGCATTTGTGAGGTCACACACTGATATTGGACGAGAAGGCCTGGCTCTCAGTCTCCGCTCTAATTCATCCCAAAGGTGTTCTATCGGGTTGAGGTCAGGACTCTGTGCAGGCCAGTAAAGTTCATCCACACCAGACTATGTCATCCATGTCTTTATGGACCTTGCTTTGTGCACTGGTGCACAGTCATGTTGGAAGAGGAAGGTGATGTATGGCTTGGATGCAGCTGCTCGGCCATGGAAACCCATTCCATGAAGCTCTCTGCGCACTGTTCTTGAGCTAATCTGAAGGCCACATGAAGTTTGGAGGTTTGTAGCGATTGACTCTGCAGAAAGTTGGCGGCCTCTTCGCACTATGCGCCTCAGCATCCGCTGACCCTGCTCCCTCAGTTTACGTGGCCTACCACTTCGTGGCTGAGTTGCTGTCGTTCCCAAACACTTCCACGTTCTTATAATACAGCTGACAGGTGACTGTGGAATATTTAGGAGCGAGTAAATTTCACGACTGGATTTGTTGCACAGGTGGCATCCTATCACAGCTCCACGCTGGAATTCACTGAGCTCCTGAGAACGACCCATTCTTTCACAAATGTTTGTAAAAACAGTCTGTATGCCTAGGTGCTTGATTTTATATACCTGTGGCCATGGAAGTGATTGGAACACCTGATTCTGATTATTTGGATGGGTGAGCGAATATTTTTGGCAATATAGTGTTTATCGACCTTCGCGGCTATACTTTTCAATGGAAATTTCGTTTTTAGTGATCGAGTTTGAATTTATGCCAATTTCTGAAAAAAATAAAAATGTCAAAAGAAGGTGCATTTTACAGCAGAAAAATAGAGGGATTCAGACTGAAAACCTTTTTTAAACAACAAATTTATCAAATAGCCATACTAAAAAGCCAAAATCAATGTGTTACTGGGCGAAAATGTGCTTTTTTGAGCATTTTAGCCGTCATATTTCCTTCCGGAAGTCATTATTTTTCGAATCGTGACTGTGTTCAAATTGAATCAGCTGGTATTACCAAAAAATAGAGCCTGAAATTCGCCAATGAAATTAAATCAAGCCAAGGTCAGAATTCCATGAGGCTTAATTTTGTAGAATGTTGAACTGCAGCTCCCACAATCCCCCGCTCTGCAGGTTCTTTAGCAAGACAAGTTTTTGTATAGGTTGCAGGAAGCATGCTGGCTACAAGGCGGGCCAATGGATGAGCTCAGACCAGCTCCTGTTGGAATGTTGCAAGTTGTGAAGATCAGGCAAAATTCCTTTAACACAGAGGTCAAGTGGAGGAGGAGGAACCCTGGGGGAACGCACTTCCTCCACTATTTCTGCAGGAGGAATCAAGTTCTCTTTTTTCCCAAACACTGAAATGCTTTTAAGTCACCAGAAATGTATGTTATTTATTACAATTATCTTAAAGATTCCCTAAAACCCAGCGCATCCTAATATATTTAAACATTAATATGATCATATCAGTGTGAGATCGTAGGTTAAGTGCGTCATGTCAAAGGTTAATTGGGGAGCAGGAATCTTGCAGAGCTCTTAGACTTATTTTTTTAGGACTAGATCCCTGCTTTAACATAAAGATTTGTACTGCACAGCAGCCTTTTTAAGTAGGGGGTCACTCAAGCCATCAATTAAGCGTTAAGAGCCAAATAAAGCACTTTATGCAAAGAAAACACGGAAACAAACTAATATATTTAAATGAATATCCCCTCTGGTGTGTCGCCCCTCTCCTCTTAGATTGTAAGCTCTCGAGCAGGGTCCTCTCTTCTACTGTTCTGTGTGTCTGTGTGTAACTTAAAGACTCTGGTATTGGTGATCGCACACTAACCTGGTTTCAATCATATGTATCTGATCAGTCTAAATATGTGTCCATTTCTGGCAGCTCCTCCCTCCCCCTCCCATTCACGTGTGGTGTACCCCAAGGCTCGATACTCGCCACCTGCTATTCACAATATTCATAAATGATCTGCCCAATGTCTGCAAAGCCTCAACTGTACACATGTACGCAGTGGTGTATTTAGGTTTAGTGCTGCCCTAGGCCTGACTAAAATCGTGCACCCCCCCCTCTTCCTGGTTAATCCCCACCCTTCATCTTAAAGCTCCACCTTTTCCTCTTAGAGCTCCGCCTTTTCCTCTCTTTATATTAAAAGTGGATACCAAGTGCCTACTTGTATATTTTGTATACCATTTCAAATGTATCTATTGAGATAAAGAAAATTATGAAATGTTTAAATTCAAGCATTTTTACAAAGAACAACCACGCATGTCAAGTAAACGGGATCACAGCCGCTCTAATTGGTTGAACAATAAAATCCACAGAAACGTGCACTGCATATGAGCGTATCACAGAGCTGCACAGCAATAAAACCCCCAGAAATGGGCACTGTGTATGAGCATATCAGAGCTGCACAGCAATAAAACCCACAGAAATGGGCACTGTGTATGAGCTTATCAGAGCTGCACAGCAATAAAACCCACAAAAATGTGCAGTGTGTATGAGCGTATCACAGAACTGCACAGCAATAAAACTCACAGTAATGTGCAGTGTGTATGAGCGTATCCCAGAGCTCCACAGCAATAAAACTCACAGTAATATGCAGTGTGTATCACAGAATCCACAGCAATAAAACTCACAGCAATGCAATGTGTGGTGTGTGTCAGCGTATCAGAATCCACAGCAATAAAACTCCCAGCAATGCAATGTGCGGTGTGTATGAGTGCATCAGAATCCACTGCAATAAAACTCCCAGCAAACCGAGTGTATATGAGCACACAGCAATTATGCTGTGGAGTAGACATGTGCATTCGTTTTAGTACTAAAACGATTTAGTCAGAATTTTGGGATAATTTAGTTTTAGTATGACTCAAGAGAAACGAAACTGCTCAGTACAAAAAACGAAAGAAACTAAAATAAAATGCACTACATTTTAGTTTCAGTCCTTTTTGTGATATTACATTGAAGAGTGAAGGAGACCATCAATGAAGAGTGCAACATCGCAACATCCGAAGATCTGCACCCTCCACATGCCAATGCAGTAGGATGTTCTATACAGAGAGGGGCATTAATTAATGCAGGAGGATGTTCTATACATTATACAGAGAGGGGTATTAATGCAGGAGGATGTTATATACATTATACAGAGAAAGGTATAAATTGAGGAGGATGTTCTACCCAGAGAGGGACATTAATTAATTCAGGAGGATGTTCTATATATTATACAGAAAGGGGTATTAATTAATGCAGGTGGATGTTCTATACATTATACAGAGAGGGGTATTAATTAATGCAGGAGGATGTTATCTACATTATACAGAGAGGGGTATTAATTAATGCAGGAGGATGTTCTAAACATTATACAGAGAGGATCCTTTTTTCAGCCCTTTAAATCCAGTGGCTGTGAGCGCTGAGATCGGCTGCTTGATACATTATCTCTCAGTAACAATGTATCAGGCTCAGTTGTTACAGTAACTGACTGTAACAGTGTTCAGAGTTTCAGTAAAACAAGGAAATAATATTGTTCTAACCTCTTATATCTAAAAATATTATTTACTAGTTTTACTGAAACTCTGAGCGCTGTGATGAGCAGCAGTCAGTTACTGTAACAGCTTTGCCTGACATGGGGCAGTATTACAATGTTGGTGCTAACTTAACCAGAGCTGTTGTAAACTGAAAACCTCCATAGCCTATAATGGCTCTGGGAAGTTTACAACAGCTCTGGTTAAGTTAGCACCAACTATGTAATATGGCCCACATTGTGCTGAGAGTGAGAGATACTGTAACAAGCAGCGATCTCAGCCCTCTGAGGAGCCACTACAATAGTAATTGTATCCATTGGATTTCGGATGAATGAAATTAGTTTTCATACTAAAGAACTGAAAACGAATTTCTTTAGTAACTAAATAAATTGCATTTTAGGACTAATCCATTAGTTCAAAACGAAATTTTGTGCCGTGCACATGTCTACTGTGGAGCCATCTTGTCAGCAGTGGGGTGACACTGCCAGAGGGTGCACTGTAGCTTTGATTCCCTTCCCAGTGGGTGTTCAGTCCAGAATAGAGTCTGTGTTAACGAAAGGGCGGGCAGCTGCGCGCGTGCGTGCGTTTCATGTGGTTCAGCCAGTCATGTGGTACTGAGACTCAGAGAAATGGCAGTGAAATGCCCTGATGTTCGGTGGTTTCAATCAGCAGGTTTATTCAGGCGAACCCCATAGGTTTCAATGTTAAAAATATTCCCGTTTTTATGCAATATCTAATAAATCATTTATTATTTTAATCTGCAGTAAAAAGTCTTTATTTATTGATTTTTTTTTTAGTACCTTTTAGTCATTTTTCAGAATTTTTTGGGCAAAATTCCCCCCCCCCTTTTTTTTTAATAGCAGTTTTTCTTTTTTCTGTAACAGAACTTTTTATTATCAATCATAGGATCTTATATGTAAATTCCAGACATTTTCGTTCAGTAGTTCTTTTGAAAACAGCAGGCCACGGGTTTGCGTTGGCAGCATTCAGCGGCCGACTCCATGCACTTTGGGGACCCTGCGGTGAATGGGGAATTCACTGCAGGGTGGGGAAATTTTATTCTCTTAAGTGCAGGGAACTACAGAACACCAAAAAGTTGGCGTCATTTCAGTGCTCTGTGAGTAACCCATTTAGTGGTGAGGTTTTTTGCTGTCCCCTGGAAAGTGAAAGCCTAGGCCTTGCCTACCCAGGACATACTTGAAAATTAGTGAAATCTCAATGTATCCTTCCTGGTAAAATACTTTGCAAAAGTAAAAAAAAAAAAAATTTTTTTTTTTAGGGGTGGGGCCACCCAGTGTGGGTTGCCGCCCCCTGGAAAGTGCCGCCCTAGGCCTGGGCCTAGTCGGCCTAGGCTAAAATACACCACTGCAAGGAAAAAAGGTGTCATCTGCTCTCGTTTCTATGTGTTCCATGTACAACAAAACTGAGGTTTTTGTTTGTTTCAATGGCCATTGCAATGTAAGCTCACTCGCCACTTCACGGCACCTCTTTACAGAGTGAGTACCTAACAATTGTAACCAAAAGGCCGCTCTACTGAGCAGCTCCAAGCCCCTCCTGCTGCTTTTCAGGACCTCTTCGGACCTCCTTCGGACCTCTCTCCCTCCCGATCGCCGGGGAGCAGGGGGTTAAGACAGACA
>CM019069.1:21576463-21618963 GCA_009667805.1 Leptobrachium leishanense
GGATCTTATATGTAAATTCCAGTCATTTTCGTTCAGTAGTCTTTTTGCAAACAGTGTTTCAATTTTCACACTTTTAAGCATACTTTTTTTTTACCCCCGTTCGTCAGCTTGTCAGCTTTTTCCGGCGACTACTCTACGCTGTGATCGGCAGCTAGTCGGCTTTATCCAGCATGTTCGGTGTGGTTTTTGCAGCGGTTTCTGCGGGTTTTCGGTGAGTGATCGGTGAGTGTTAGATGAGTGTTTGACAGGTGTTTGAGTGTTCGTCGGGTTTGCGGCAAGGTTTTCCTCCACTCTGGGGACCCTGCAGAAAATGCTGAATACACCGCTGGGTAGGGAACTTTGATTCCCTGAAGTGCAGGGAAACGCGGTGAACGAGAAAGCACCGACATGTCGGCGGCATTTCGGTGCTCACTGAATAACCCGTTTAGGGTTCTATTTACAAAGGTCCAAAATAAAGTTCAAAAATTTCATGAATTCACTATTTATCAAATGTTCACTGTATTGTGACCAAGTCACCGAAGCAGTTATCTGACTTTGGAGAAAACCTGCTGATGATAAGCGCCGATTACGCAACAGTAAATTTCACCAAACCGGAAAAAAAAATAGGAAGTCTCCTATTATCCTGACAGATGTTTAAATCAATAAAAATGCAGAAAAAATTATCTAAATAATGAAAAAAGTTCCTTTAAACAATAATAAAATGGTCTGTTACAAAATAATAAAAAAATTCATTAAAAAATAAGAAAACAAAAATGTATTTTAAAAAAAATTCAAAAATACAAAAAGGTCTTTTAATAAATAAAAAAAAGGTGACATTTATTACATTAAAACCTACTAGAATCACCCGATTAAACCTGTTGAACAGAAATCACCGAAATCAGGTCATTTTACCAAACGTTGGGTGTAATTCAGCTTTGTGAGGATAAACAAATCATTAATTCTCTATGGGACAATTTCGGTGCTGCCAAATCACACTGGATTGTGGGGAATTGCAGCAAAATGCGCCGTATTTGCCTTCAGTTCATCTGTCTTGGCGAATTGACAGGTTAGTCAATACAAGAATTGCGCCGAAATTGCAGATATGGTGAAAATCACTATTTGGTGCGATTCGGTGGGAAATTCGTTCGTTAGTGAATAACCCTCTTAATTTACCGTAATTTGTTTTCAATCAGAATAATTTTGTTTCTTGTTGATGAATACAGTAATATGTTTTCCCTTATTTTCTATGTATTTTCATTGTGCTCTCACATTGTGCTCTCACTAGACCTTTCACCTTTACCCTACTTTTAAAACCCTTCTTTGGCTGATATCTTAACATTCTCCTGCACTTGATGAGTTTTTATTTTTATTTTACCCCTTATTATCTCGGGCGGAATACATTATCACCAAAGCTAAAAGCAGAATTTGCAAATGTGGAGGCAATTGTGTGTCCAGATCACAGGGGAAAAGGGCAGCCACAAAGGCTGCTGCGAGGTCAACCTCGGGTCAACCCTCTTAGAGGAATCCAAAATGGACATGGAGATTAGTTTTCAAAGAGGAAGTCGTATCGCTTTGTGGGAAATATCACTGTAATAATGTCTCCTGACAGATGTGACGCAACGAAAACATTTGTCCCTCCGATAATATTTCAACAGTTGGAGGATAATCTATTTATTGTATGTTCTGTGACATTAATGGTCAAAGAGAGAGATGTGTAAGCACCTGTAACAATTAGGGATGGGCTGTCGGTTCGAATCGGTTCGATAATCGCATCGAACATCGGCCGTTCTAAAGTTCGCGAATTTCGAACTTTTCAGGCCATTCGCAAAATGTTCGAAAAAAAATAAAATTTAGATTTCTTTTAAAAAAATGCTTAAAAAATTCTAAAAAATCTAAAGATAAAGTGACTCTTTACTGCAGAATGTTATAAGCAACGGTTTATTAGATATTGATTTAAAACGGGAATATTTTTAACATTGAAGCCTATGGGATAAAACAATCTTGTTGCTAAAACATCAGGCAGACAAGGCCCTCTAATCAGGCACTGTAAAGGGCAGCCCGCCAGGGGCCTCCCAAGAATCTCACCACGCAGTCCTTAAAGCCCAACACTCCACAGAGCCCAAAAGCTACCAATAGGGTAGCCGTAGAAGAATCCCTAACGGTCTGGTCCTTAGAATTGGCCAGGTATACTAGCTAGACAGAAAGGGTTAATCAAAGACAATGACGTAATACAAAACAAGGTCAGCAACACGGGGTAGTCAGACGAGCCAGAATCAGGAATACAGAGTATAGAATAGTCAAATGGAATAGTCCGGTCGATATCAGTGCAGAAGCGTAGTACAAGGAAAATAGTCTAGGGCAGCGGAAAGCAGAATAGTCAGAAAACAAGCAGAGGTCAATAACAGGTTAAATCACGAGAGAATTAAGGTACAAGGAGCTCAGGTATGGATAACCACGATCTGGCACTGCTTAGAAGGAACTGTTGGTTTTTAAAAGACCTTCACCAGACCACGCCCCCCTCTCAAGCCGCACCTCATGCAGCCACCTCCCTGCCTGTTTCAATTTAAACCGGGTGTTGGTGAGCGAGCAGCATCAGACATGCTGCCTTCAAGCACACCGGAAAGGCTGGAAGCCCCCAACGTTACAAAAGCCTGCTAAAGGACCCCAGGATTCGTGCTATCATGGAGAGGGATCATTACTGGTTGGCAACCCTTCTTGATCCACGATACAACGGTAAGGTTGCAGAGCTCATCCTGCCCTCACAGAGGGAGGACAGGATGAAACAACTTGAGGACGCTCTAAAGCGACACTTGTGTAACACCTTTCCAGGCACTGGTAGGTTACCAAGTGATGACACAGGTGCTTCTGAGGCTGCGGGTGATCAGAGGAAGAGCGGTGAAGGGGGCTGCTTGACTGATGCTTTTTGCAATTTCTTTAGTCCACGACGCCTAGGGACGTCAAATGTAGGCACCCATTGCCAGCGTCTTCACCATATGGTGCAGGACTACCTAGGGGCAAGGGCAGACCTGGATCTTCTGCATTCCCAAAACCTCCACCACTGCACTCTTCCACAATACCTCAGAGGGGTTACGTTGTGAAGGCACTAGCTGCCACCAAAGGCCCAATATTTGGGGGCACTGCCACTGACGCGTGTACCAAATTCATATCATTTTAATATTTGATGGCAGGGTCCACACCTGCACTCTTCCACAATACCTTAGAAGGGGTTACGGTGTGAAGGCACTAGCTGGCACCAAAGGCCCAATATTTGGGTGCACTGCCACTGATGCGTGTACCAGATTCATATCATTTTAATATTTGACCACAGGGTCCACACCTGCACTCTTCCACAATACCTTAGAGGGGTTATGGTGTGAAGGCACTAGCTGGCACCAAAGGCCCAATATTTGGGTGCACTGCCACTGACGCGTGTACCAGATTCATATCATTTTAATATTTGACGGCAGGGTCCACACCTGCACTCTTCCATAATACCTCAGAGGGGTTACAGTGTGAAGGCACTAGCTGGCACCAAAGGCCCAATATTTGTGTGCACTGACGCGTGTACCAGATTCATATCATTGTAATATTTGACCGCAGGGTCCACCCCTGCACTCTTCCACAATATCTCAGAGGGGTTACGGTGCATTAGCTGGCACCAAAGGTCCAATTTTAATGCACCTGTTTTTATTTTCATCCAAAGCCTGCATAAGTTTCACCATAATTTAGCCAAAAAATCACTAAACTTGTTCTGCGTGTCCTAAAACGTATCCTCTTTTTATACAGGCTGCCGCCCCAAGCAGTTGTTTATGAATTGATTAAAAGAAAAACCTTTACCGTCATTTGAAATATTATTTTTTTTCTTTTTAAATGTTTCTATACATCCTACAAATCCGCTACTTCACGGGCAGGTTATGGGGACCTCCTAGGCACGATATTTGAAGGAATTTTTCGTTTTTATTCTTAACCTTTTTGTCATGGAAAAATCACTGTTCCCTTAAAAGTTTTTTTTTTAACTTTTTGTCCTTGTTTCCTGTCCCCCAGGGCACTACCCGGACCCCCACACACCTTTTATGCCAAATATCTTGCATATATGCCCTCTTGGAGGACACTCTAAAATTCTAAAGTTTTGCATTGAGTTCGAATCGTGTTTGCATTCGAATTCAAACTTTTTCAAATGTTCGTGTTCAAATGCGAATCCCATCACTAGTAACAATATCAATCCCATATCTACCTATCTATCTATCTATCTATCTCATATCTATCTATCTATCTATCTCATATCTATCTATCTATCTATCTCATATCTATCTATCTATTCCATATCTATCTATCCCATATCTATCTATCTATCTATCTATCTATCTATCTATCTATCTATCTATCTATCTATCTATCTATCTATCTATCTATCCCATATCTATCTATCCCATATCTATCTATCTATCTATCTATCTATCTATCTATCTATCTATCTATCTATCTATCTATCTATCTATCTATCTATCTATCCCATATCTATCTATCCCATATCTATCTATCTATCTATCTATCTATCTATCTATCTATCTATCTATCTATCTATCTATCTATCTATCCCATATCTATCTATCCCATATCTATCTATCTATCTATCTATCTATCTATCTATCTATCTATCTATCTATCTATCTATCTATCTATCTATCTATCTATCTCATATCTATCTATCTCATATCTATCTATCTATCTATCTATCTATCTATCTATCTATCTATCTATCCCATATAAATCTATCCCATGTCTATCTATCTATCTATCTATCTATCTATCTATCTATCTATCTATCTATCTATCCATCTATCTATCTATCCCATATCTATACTTCCCATATCTATCTATCCCATATCTATATATCCCATATCTATCTCTATCTATCTATCTATCTATCTATCTATCTATCTATCTATCTATCTATCTATCTATCTATCTATCTATCTATCTATCTATCCCATATCTATCTATCTCATATTTATCCCATATCTATCTATCTATCTATCTATCTATCTATCTATCTATCTATCTATCTATCTATCCCATATCTATTTATCTATCCCATATCTATCTATCTATCTATCTATCTATCTATCTATCTATCTATCTATCTATCTATCTATCTATCTATCTATCTATCTATCTATCTATCTATCTATCTCAAATCTATCTATCTCAAATCGATCTATCTCATATCTATCTATCTCATATCTATCTATCTATCTATCTATCTCATATCTATCTATCTATCTCATATTTATCTATCTATCTATCTATCTATCTATCTATCTATCTATCTATCTATCTATCTATCTATCTATCTATCTATCTATCTATCCCATATCTATCTCTCTATCCCATATCTATCTATCTCATATCTATCCCATATCTATCTATCTATCCCATATCTATCTATCTATCTATCTCATATCTATCCCATATCTATCTATCTACAGTTGTGTTCAAAATTATTCAACCCCCACAGAAATGGAGTGTTTTGGCCAGTTTGACATTGATTTTGATCATTCAGTCATCTTGCTTACAATTAAATCAAAGAAGCACGTGTAGGTCAGACAAATATAACATAACATTTATAATGAAATAACCACAAATGTCTTTTCTGTGCTCACATCATTATCAGTTTTATTCAACCCCCAAGTGACATTCAATCTTAGTACTTAGTACAACATCCTTTTACAGTTATAACAGCTTTTAAACGTGAAGCATAGCTTGACACAAGTGTCTTGCAGCGATCTACGGGTATCTTCGCCCATTCGTCATGGGCAAAAGCCTCCAGTTCAGTCACATTCTTAGGCTTGCGCACTGCAACTGCTTTCTTTAAGTCCCACCAGAGGTTCTCAATCGGATTTAAGTCAGGTGACTGCGATGGCCACTCCAAAATGTTCCAGCCTTTAATCTGCAACCATGCTCTAGTGGACTTGGAGGTATGCTTGGGATCATTGTCCTGTTGAAAGGTCCAACGTCTCCCAAGCCTCAGGTTTGTGACGGACTGCATCACATTGTCATCCAATATCTCCTGGTACTGAAGAGAATTCATGGTACCTTGCACACGCTGAAGCTTCCCTGTACCTGCAGAAGCAAAACAGCCCCAAAGCATGATTGACCCCCTGCCATGCTTCACAGTAGGCAAGGTGTTCTTTTCTTCATAGGCCTTGTTCTTCCTCCTCCAAACATAGCGTTGATCCATGGGCCCAAACAGTTCTAATTTTGTTTCATCAGTCCACAGAACACTATCCCAAAACTTCTGTGGTTTGTCCACATGACTTTTGGCATACTGCAGTCGACTCTTCTTATTCTTTGGAGACAGCAAGGGGGTGCGCCTGGGAGTTCTGGCATGGAGGCCTTCATTACGCAGTGTGCGCCGTATTGTCTGAGCTGAAACTTCAGTACCCACATCTGACAAATCTTTTCTCAGTTCCTCAGCAGTCACACGGGGACTTTTCTCCACTCTACGCTTCAGGTAGCGCACAGCAGTCGAAGTCAGCATCTTCTTTCTGCCACGACCAGGTAGCGTTTCAACAGTGCCCTTTGCCTTGAATTTGCGAATGATGCTTCCTATGGTCTCTCTTGGTATGTTTAACATCTTTGCAATCTTCTTTATAGCCATTGCCCTTCCTGTGAAGAGTAATCACCTCTTCTCTTGTCTTCCTGGACCATTCTCTTGACTTCACCATGTTTGTAACCACACCAGTAAATGTCTAGAAGGAGCTGAGTATCACAGTCATTTTAAAGCTGCCTAATTGGTGCTTATTATGCTTTATTGCTGCTCCGTGACATCCACAGGTGTTTTCAATACCTGATTGAAAACACTTGAATGAACCTCTGTTCTTCAGAGTGGTAGTCTTTAAGGGGTTGAATAATTGTGTCAATGAAGAATTCACAAAAGAAACATTTACTACTGTATTACAAAACCAATTGATGTCATTTTAGTTGCATATGGTTCTTTAAAAAGTCCTTGTAGGATTTCATTCTGAATACAATTACAAATGTACACTAAACTCCCTAAAACCCTTTACAGCATTGGGGGTTGAATAATTTTGAACACAACTGTATCTATCTATCTCATATCTATCCATCCCACATTTAAGTACCTATCTTATACCAAATCTATCTATCCCATATCTATCCCATATCTATCTGTCCCATAGATAGGACACTGGGCATAGGTTTGTGGAGCCAGTCGACAGGGTCCTGAAAAGGTTTGGGAACCACTGGTTTAGACCATGTGATTCAATATATAAATTGTCAATTTATATTAATTGACCTTATTAACCAGCGTAACATGTGTCCGATCTCTCCTTTACTCCTCACATTCAGTCACTCACCAAATCCTGCTATTTCCACCTAAAAAACATTGCACGCATCTGTCCCTTTCTTAAATCAGGAATCTACTAAAATGCTCATCCAAGCTCTTATCATCTCCCGCCTTGATTATTGCAACCTCCTCCTCGCTGACCTTATAAAATCCCAGATTCTGCCTCTGCAGTCTTTTATGAATGCCTTTGCCTGACTCATCCACCTCACCTCCTGCACCTTTCACACCTCACCCCTTTGTCAGTCTCTACACTGACTTCCTATTTCCTTTAGAATCCAATTCAAAATACTGGTGCTCACGTACAAAGCTCTCTGTAACCGCACCCCTGCCTACATCTCCTCCTTATTAACCGGTACATCCCGTCCCGACTAGGCTTGTGCACCGATTTTTTTTTCGGTTCGATTCGATTTGATTTTTCGGATTTTTAAACTTTTCGATTCGGCTCGTTTCGACCGATTTCTGTTTCGATTCGGTTCGGCTCGACTCGTTTTTCGTGTACATTTTTTCTCGGAATTTCGACCATTTTTCGTATTTTCGTGTCACTTAGCTCGTTTTTTGTATTGA
This sequence comes from Leptobrachium leishanense, assembly GCA_009667805.1. Lineage (NCBI taxonomy): Eukaryota > Metazoa > Chordata > Amphibia > Anura > Megophryidae > Leptobrachium > Leptobrachium leishanense. The sequence continues at coordinate 21,584,376 of CM019069.1, forward strand.
CTTTTCGTATCTTCGGAAATTTTCGTTTTTCGGAATTGTAAATGGTTTCGGAATATCGACCATTTTTCGTATTTTCGTGTCACTTAGCTCGTTTTTTGTATCGACTTTTCGTATCTTCGGAAATTTTCGTTTCTTCGGCACGTCTGTTCTCCTCGTTTCAAAGCAATAAATTTCGATTTGACACATTTCAAGTACATTCGAAAGTTCCGAAAATATTTAGTTTCGGCTCGGAAAACTTTTCGGATCTGCCATTTTCGGATCTAAAATTTTTCGGAATATCGGCCGCATCCGAAAACACGAATCGGGAAATTTCGTGAAAATTCCAAAATTCCGAAACCCGAAACGCACATCCCTAGTCCCGACCACTTCGGTCGGCCAATGATCTGATGCTATTGGTTCCTCGTACACATAACCTGAACTCCTTCCTTTAAGATTTCTCCCGAACTGCTCCCTTTCTATGGTACTCCCTCCCTCGCAACATTAGACTCTCCCCGTCTCTCCAGTCATTCAAGAAGTCTCTGAAAACACATTACTTTAGAGAAGCATATCGGCTCACTCCATGATTCCCAACTGTACATTTCCTGCTCCTCTTCCCACACAGCCCACATACGCCCCAATACTAAATGCTCTCTACTCACCCTCACCCAGCGTGTCACCCCTCTCCTCTTAGAGTTTAACCTCTCGAGCAGGGTTCTCTCTCCTACTGTTCTGTGTGTAATGTGTATGTATATTTCTTACGCTGCCTCTCCCATTGTACAGCGCTATGGGACTTGTTGGTGCTTTATAAATGCTTGTAACTGTAACTGTTTATAATTGCCAGGTGACTTATAACTCCACATTGAAGATGGTACATTTACGACACATAGTAGGAGGTCAAGCCCAATAATTCCCAGCCTATGTGCTACTCATGGGGTGCCCAGGGCTGACCTCATATAATAAGCTAATGTCATGTGACCTTGTGGTCCAGCATCATTATAGTATTAGTAATGCAAAGTGCTTCAGGTTATGACATTTTAACCCAGAGCACATGGTATGACTAGGACATGATGCTGGACTCCAAGAGAGGTCACAGTGAGGTCTGCCTCATGCAGGATGTGAATGCTCTGTTGAATGCATTATCCTACAGAAGGGTCCTGAGTCCATACAGCAAACTGACAGTCCTGGATCCAGCACGATGAGGACATACCTGAGACCTGTGTCTCATCTTTCTGTTATTCCCTAGAATGTTCCATAGTTACAAAGTATGAAAAAAGACATACGTCCATCGGGTTCAGCCTTTCACACATCAGCTACTGCTGTTGATCCAAAAGAAGCAAAAAAACCCAGTCTGAAGCGCTCGCCGAATATGCGACAGATTAGGAAAAAATTCCTTCTTGACCCCAGAATGGTGGTCATATTTCTCCTTGGATCAAGAAGCTTTTACCCACATATTAAATATTATAACCCCCTGGAAGTTATCAAAAAGCACAGATTCAAATCCTGGCAAGTGCTCCTCTCCAGTAAGACCTAACGGTACATACTCGCCACCCAGGACATACTTGAAAACGAGAGAAATCTCAATGTATCCTTCCTGGTAAAATCCTTTTAAAAAAAAAAGCAAAAAGACAAAACATCAATACATAACTCCTGCTGCTTTGGACAACAAGTTAAAGGGCATGTTTATATTTGTGACAGCAATTAAAAGCAAAGCAAGGAGCACTGAAATAACAAACACATATACACTGTTACATTATTTACTGGCCCACAGGTAACTGCAGAGATATAATGTGCCAATAAAATACAGGAATCCTGTAAAGACCAAAAAAAGCTTGAAGAGGAAACATAGTGCAGACTATTCACAGTAATACTGCGCTATTGTTTGCTTTTCATTTTTTCTTCCTCTCTATTTCATTCCGGTGTATTTTATATCTGCAGATGCCTCTGGGTTATAAAGTCATATGATTGTTTTTATGGTCAGCCTCCCTCTTTATGCCAATGAATTATTTATTTATAAAGTATTTTACCAGGAAGGATACGTTTAGATTTCTCTTGATTTCAAGTATATCCTGGGTTCAAGAACATTTAAGTTTTACAGTAGGTACAGAAATACAAAGTAATAAATGCAAGATATTAAGAAACAAAACACAATCCCAGCGAGCACCTCTCCAGGAAGTGTCCTTGGGCAAAACACCTAACGGTACATACTCGCCTACCACACAATGGGCTCTATTACATTCCTTGCACAAATGTTAACATGTGCGCAAAAACGCATCAACGCGAGGGGCAAAACCCTTTGCGCAGAACGTCGTATTACAACTTCCGCGCAAAAACTGCGCGTTAACGTCTAACGCGGGTGAACCAGCGCGAACCTTTTGAGCGTAATGTGCTGCGCGCGTCCTATACTTAACATTGTGAGCGGAAATGTGTTTGTGTGCTGGTACACGGATGGTATTACAATCTATGCGCAAAATTTAATGCACAGCGTTTGCGCGCGTAATTTTAAAGTCTTTGAAAAGCTGGTGGTAAGTAACGGCAAATCTGAACGTCCTGCACAGTATAGTTACACATTCTACACATACCCAAACAATAAAATCGAGACGTTGTGCGTGTTTTTATTATTGCTGCAGCATATATACTCAGATTGATTTTGACAGGCGCAAAAACTTAATGGGAGACAATTGTGGTTCTTAATTCTGATTGGCTGAATTGCGTGAAAAAACAGTCCACACACTGATTTCTGCGCACAACGTTAATGCACGCGCGTTTTTGTGCGTCTTTTTTACGCGCGTTATTATTTGACGGATGAAAAAATGTGTGAGGATTGTAATACCAGCTTTACCGGCTGGGTGGAGTAGAGGTAATGTCACTGCTCTGCATGGAGAGAGCCTGTGGAGACATGGGTTCGATCCTAGCAAGAGCACCTCTCCAGTAAGTGTCCTTGGGCAAGACACCTAACGGTACATACTTGCCACCGAGGACATACTTGAAAACGAGAGAAATCTCAATGTATCCTTCCTAGTAAAATCCTTTCTCAATTTACACACGTTAACGTTTAACGCTTCGGGCAAAAATTCACGCGTTTACCGTGCATTTTTGCGCAAAGAATGTAATAGAGCCCAATATCGGATGTGGACTCTAGTGGTAACGTCTCTACCCTTCGACCATGGAGAAGTCAAAATACCATTCAGCACATCCCTCCAATACAACTGTGGAGAAGACTCAACTTTACCAGGTCGCTGCTCTACAATCATGGAAAGACGACTCGATCCCACTCAGAAGATGCCACCAGCGAGTGTCCTTGGGCAAGACACCTACCGATATGGATGCACCCACCTCACAAAATATTTGTACATCTCATAGATTGTAAGATCCATTGGGAACAGGTTCCCCCTGAATCAAGCCATATAATCCATGTGTAGTATTATAATGTATTAACCCCTTGGACACTGATCTTGTAAAGCGCTGCAGAATATGTGGCGCCATATAAATAAAGGATAATAATAATAATAAAAATATTCAGATTTACACAGAAAATGCTCTCACTTAGAATTTTAACTGCAGGGTAATATGTCCAATATGTGTTTGTGTTATTTATTATTTTTATATATACCTCGCATTAAGTCTTTATATCTTTTATAAGGAAGAAGTCAATAGGTTCTATTCACAAAGCGTGAAAATTGCGTGCAATTTTGCTGCTTTGCGTTTCGCCGCATGCCGGTGATTCCATTTTGGCGAAAATACGGCGAATTCAATATTTAGTGATTGGTTACTGTATTTTGCCAAAATTGGAGTCACCGAAGCCGTTATCGGACGTCGGAAAAAAAACACCGAAATGAAATGACCGCTGAATTGAACACAATTGGCATCAGCGAATTCCACTGAACTGTAATAAAAAATTAGGAAGTCTCCTGTTCTCCTAATAGGAGTTTAAATCGATAAAAATGTAATAAAAACGTGTCTAAATAAAAATAAAGGTCCTTTAAAAATATAATAAAAAAGTATGTTACAAAAAGTCTTAAAAAAAAAAAAAGAAAAAAAAAGTAGTCTAAAAAAATTACAAAAAATACAAAAAGGTCTTTTAAAAAAAAATTAAACATAAAAGGGTTTTTGCAAAAAATTAAAAGAATAAACGGTCTTTAAATGTTTTTTTTAAAAGATATTACACTTTTACATTGAATCCTATGGGATTAGCCTGTTTAAACCTGTCGAATTGAAACACCAAAAATCAGGGCATTTTGCCAGAAACTTGGTGCAATTCGACATTCTGTAAATAGAAGACACGATAGCAGTTGGTATTAATGAATTTCCCGGCTGCCGGGCGGTCACCAGGTTGGTCACTAGTGATGTCACACACAGAGAGCAGCCGACGTCACCCTCTGGGACCAACCGTGATAGCGAGTTTTCTCAGAGAAGCAGACGATGGATCAGATCTGTGCATGCGCGTTCAGCTCCGATCCATCGCTCTGCGCAGGCGCTATGGAGCTTGTATGCATAACGTGCACAAGTCCTATAGAAGTGCACAATTTGCGGTTCTTACGCTACACAAGTTGTGTAGGGGAGCAAATTGTGTAGTAAGGCTTCAGGGTTTTAAGGGTTCAGAAGTCCCTGCTCCGAAGAGAAGGAGCAGTGCGCGACGAGGGAGAAAAGGTGAGAAAAAAACACTGAAAAAATGCTATAAAAAATATTTGGGCAGAGGCTTTCAGCAGGATCTGCCCAATTAATTAAGGACAGAAAAAAGGGAAGTCTGTTTTTTAAAACAGTAGGGGTTATTCAGAGAGAGACGATCTGGCCCCGAAATGTCACTGAACAGGGAATGTCCCCATACGGTGCCATTACGGGGCCATTCGGCTATTCAGAGAGCAGGCAGTTTGCCAAATTTTGGCGAACTGCCAGCAAGTACGGTGCCTGTTCGAAGACAGTGAAATCCCCCATAGAGAAGCAATGGTTCATGTATCCAGAGACACCGATCAGCAGTGAAAAGTTGTCTGCAGGTTTATTCAGGCGAATTCCATAGGCTTCAATGTTAAAAATATTCCCGTTTTAATCCAATATCTAATAAACCGTTTATCATTTTATACTGCAGCAAAAAGTCTCTTCATTTATTGATTTTTTTAGGATCTTTTAGGCATTTTTGGGGATTTTTTTCAGCAAAATTTTTTTCCTTTTTTTTAACCACTTCCATGCGGAGGACGCGCTCAGCGCGTCCTCCGCATGGCTCCTGCTGTGCGGAGGACGCGCTGAGCACGTCCTCCCTTTGGGGTCAGCGTTCAGCCGGGTTCCGGCCGATCGCTGGCCCCCCCGGTGCGGGCTGACATCCTCGATGTCAGCCCAGCATCCGGAACCGCCGGCGATGAAATTAGGTGTCATCGCGGCAGCGCGATGACACCTAATTCAGGTGCCCCCCCGCATGTGCGGAGGAGGCGCCATGAAAGGGAGGGGGGAGGTCCTTCGGACCTCTCTCCCTCCCGATCGGCGGCGTTGCGGGGGTTAACCCAGGCACCATTTGGAAGGGCACAGCCTGCCCTTCCAAATGGTGCCTGGCATTAACCCCTGGGGAGCTGGATCGCGAATCGGTGCTGAAAAGCGCCGGTTCGTGATCCTTTCCCGGAGCTGGCCGACATCTTGGATGTCGGCCAAGCCTCCGGGAACTCCCCCTGAGGACTGGCGTCATCGTGCATAGCACGATGACGCCAGTCCTAGAGTTAACCCCTAACTGCCACCAACGGTGGAGATAGGGAGTTCCAATGAACTCCCTATCTCCCGATCCGTGGCAGCTAGGGGTTAAAGTTTGGTATGGTTGGATCGGCCGTTCCAACGATACCAAACACTACTGTGAAAAAAGTTTTTTAAAAAAAAAAATTAAAAATAAAAATAAAAATATATTTAAAAAAAAATTATAAAAGAAAATAAACATTTTTTTCTTTTTTTTGGTTCGTTAATGCAGCAATATTGTTCCCATTTCAATTATAATGTGAACAATGATGCTGCACTAACGATTTTTGTATGCGGTGCGTTTGTTAAAAATCGTGTAATTTTCCCCCCAAAAAAATGTAACGAGACCCCATCTCTAATTTTTTTAACAAGCGCACCCCATACAAAATATAACCGCAATTGCTCGCATGTTAAAATGTGAAAAAAAACACTTTACACGTTGTAAATTATTGAAAATTCATATTTTATTGCATTTTTTGTTATAATATACAGACATGACATAACGTATACATATAATAATGACATATTATGAATCTACCGAGTCTGACGGAAAGAACGATATATAATATGTCTGGGTCATATACTAAAATAAGCCTTCAAAACGCGTTTAAACATGATGAGCAAAACCGGTAAAAATTACCTCAGCACAGAGGTGTGAAAAGCCTCAGCAGCGAAAGGGTTAAAGTGTTTTCTCTTTTTTCAAAAACAGACCTTTTTCATTGGATCTTTATATGTAAATTCCAGGCTTTTCCGTTCAGTAGTTTTTTTTGCAATCAACGATTCAAGTTTGACACTTTCAAGCGTATTGTTTTTGGTTTTCTTACCCAGTTCGTCAGCTTGTCGGCTTTTCCCATCGGCTGGTCTGCGCTGTGATCGGTGGCTCATTGGCTTTTTCCGGCGTGCTTGGCGTGTTTTTTGGGGGTTTTGGCAGGTTTTCAGTGGGTTTTCGGTGGGTTTGCGGCGGGTTTTCCCTGCACTCCGGGGACCCTGCGCTGAATAGTGAATTCACTGCAGGGTGGGGAACTTTGATTCCCTGAATTGCAGGGAAGTGCGGGGAACAAGAGAGCTCCGAAATGTCTGCGAAATGTCGGTGCTCTCTGAATAACCCCCAGTATCTTTAAAGACATGAATAAATGGCTGTGTCTGCTCGGCTGGCTTAGGGCTCTATTACGCTCTTCACATTAAAACGCGGGCGCAAGGGAGGAAAAACTGTGTCCGCAGTTTTCCCCCTTGCGTCCGCGTTTTAACGCTGGATTACAATGCAGGCGCAAAAAATGCTGCCTGCATTGTTTCCGAACGTAAAAATCAGGGATGCTCGCGGCAGCGCTGAGCGCAGCCCCAAGCATCCACTCGCTGGAGTCCATAGGACTCCATTGAGTTCCTCCCTGCCGGTCACATGACCAGCCAGATCTCGCCTCGGGGACTTTTTCTCCCAGTCTTTCCCTGTTCCCGCCGGCCGGAGGAGGCGGTTGGAGCCACGATCCTCGCCGCTGGACAGGAGGTGAGTATAGGATTGTTTTTTTATTTTTTAAGGCTGGTGTTAACGGATTCTGCAGAAGCGGCATCCCTTAACAGCAGGTCCTGGCTCTAGTAAGGCTAGGGTCAGACGAGCGCAGTGCGAACGCGCGTGCAGGCGCACTTAATCACGGCCGCACTAGCAGCAAATGCCGGGCAATGACGGCCAATATACGAAGTACGGTCGCACAAAAGTCCGGCTGCGCAACGCAAGTGGAAAACGAACGCATTTTGTCGAGAACGTAAAACCGCTAGTACGGTTGTACAGAGTGCGCTGCGTCCGCTAGCGGCGTGTGTGCGTGATTGGGAGACGTCAGACACTGCTAATGTCCAGCCTACATAACGTCCAGACGCACAAAGTGTTTTATCGATGATCCGTACAAAATCACGGATGCAAATGCGCATCGTATGACCGCTATCGCGTACTCCGTGAAAAAATGCGTCCATTCGTTCGAACGCACTTTTTCACAGACAACGCGAAAATGCGTTCGTCTGACCCTAGCCTTAACTCTGCACTGACCAGAGCCAGACATTACTCGGCGTTAGGACATTGTAATACCAGCGCTGATTAACACTTTGCACTCCCCATGTTAAGTATAGGGAGCGCAAAGTACAGTAACCTCGCGCTGAAAAGCGCAAGGTACATAATGTTAACGTTTTTTTTTACCTGTTTGCGTTTGGATTGTAATATGCGGTAAATACCGCAGCAAACGTTAATGCTGACGAATGTGAGCGTTAATGTTTGCGTGAAGAATGTAACAGAGCCCTTAGTGTGCAGAGAGCAGGTTATCACTGAGGAAGAATTCAACCAGTTTTGTACGGAACAAGCGCACTTGCGAGAGTCTGATTAAACATTCTATTACAGACGGACGGGTTTGATACTTTTATCCATCGTCAGCTCGATAAATATATCACAGTTTATTAAACATCTAACTAGGAAGCAGTGCAGCTGGGAGTCCTGACTCCTGGAAATAAAACGTGCCGTTTAATGACTGCAAGCTCGTAAACCGGCTCACATCCCACCCCGCGCACCACTACGGTTCAGGAACTATTAAGGATTCTGTCATCTCTGATAGAGCTGTCTTGTTTCAGCCATTTACGGAAATCGTGAAAAATACAGCCGCATAAAAGTGATGCATGGACCTTATCTCGGCCAATCTCGTCCTGGACTGCCTCGGTATTAAACAGGGCTGAGATATACAATGTGTATCATCCTCATACCTCAGTGCTTGTGTGGGGCATATTGTAGACAAATCACTGCTTAACTGTATTTACGCCGCCTGCGAGTGAAGGCGTCAGATATTGGATCTGGCTGCTGAATCCTTTCATCTGTCTTGGCCACATTAGATAATAAAAGCGGCTATAGCTTGATGTGTATTTACAGCCTCGTCCTTGGTATTACTCGTGCGATTGCTATTCATGTGATTAGGTACATGCATAGTTATTTTTTTGGTTTATGCTCACACTGTATCAGTTCTTTTCTGCTCGGGTCATGTTATATTGTAGAGCGCACTGGAAACTGTTGCAGCTGTATCGCTAGTTATAGTATTGTGTCTGCTTGATGTGTCTAAGCTTCAACGACAGATCAGTAAGTACACAAATACCCGTCGGACTGCAGGTCAACAAGAGGACACATGTCCCAGTCATCCCGTGCACACCTTTAGATAAAGCCAGTAAGGGCGCAGAAAAATTAGATTAAAGGGCCACTACCACCAAAAAATTAAATGTCCTTATTTTACCCATCCTCTGGAACGCTCTCCCTCGTACCGTCAAACTTTCCCCTAGCTTCCCTTCCTTCAAACGCTCCCTTAAGACATTCCTATTCAGGCAAACCTACCACCCGACTCACTGATACACCTCACTGCTCCAACCAGTCCATCACTCTCACCTTGCAGCCCTCTCCTCCTGTTTCCACCCCCAACCCTTCTAGATTGTAAGCTCCCACGGGAATAGGGCCCGCGTTTCCTCCTGTACTGGTTTATCAAAATATTGTTCACTCAATGTTTATATCGTGTCCATTGTACAGCGCTGCGGAATATGCTGGCGCTTTATAAATAAAGAATAAAAATAATAATAATTGTGTTTATTTGATGTTGCTGATATCTTACATGTGCTTTGTGTTTTCTCTTGTATGTTTAGTTAAGAAAATATTTTCCTCTATATGCGTCACTGGGTGCATCCATTGTGTGATATTTTCCTCTATATGTGTCACTGGGTGCATCCATTGTGTGATATTTTCCTCTATATGTGTCACTGGGTGCATCCATTGTGTGATATTTTCCTCTATAGGTGTCACTAGGTGCATCCATTGTGGGATATTTTCCTCTATATGTGTCACTGGGTGCATCCATTGTGTGATATTTCCCTCTATATGTGTCACTGGGTGCATCCATTGTGTGATATTTTCCACTATATGTGTCACTGGGTGCATCCATTGTGTGATATTTTCCTCTATATGTGTCACTGGGTGCATCCATTGTGTGATATTTTCCTCTATATGTGTCACTGGGTGCATCCATTGTGTGATATTTTCCTCTATATGTGTCACTGGGTGCATCCATTGTGTGATATTTTGTGTTGTAAACTGCCCCCCCCCATGGTATCTTTCCATCACTTGTTCCTCACTGTGTGGCTTTGGTCATAGAATGGAGTGAATGGGTCAGTCACAATTTACATCATTGTATTGTGTGGGATGTATTCAAAGAACATCACCGTGGGTAGATTAGAAGTCTTTTGATGCCACTGTGTGGCAATGGGCATAGAATGGACTCTATTGGTCAGATAAAAAACACCAGACTCATAAGGATTGCATTGCGTGGGTTATATGTAAATGATATCACCAGGGGTAAATTAAAGTTCTGAAAGTCTACTATCAGATCTCATTCAGGTGCCATCTCTTAGCTCAGGTAGCCTAGAAAGCACAATAGATCCCCTGCAGACATGTCTTAACCATTTCCTCCCCCTACCCATTGTCTCTTCAGTACTGCTTTAACCTAAACCAAGCCTTTAAAGTGTGACTTGTGTTAAGATTTTAGTAAATGCTGCATTATGGGAAAATCCACAAAATGGAAACAGAAGATAAAAAAAAAATAACTTTATTTTTTTTATATTATGCAATTACTTCAAACTGCATGTTTTATATTGTATTTCATTTGTAATGCACAGTAATCTAGTTACACCTTATGCTAGTGGTAGCGATTTGGGGAAAAAAGTGAAAATACAATTTTCTGAATAATAAGTCACTCCTGTATTTTCCATAATTTGCCTTTTCATATTCCACGTTGTGTGATGTTGTATAATATCTCACCTTTCTCATTCTGGGGCAGCTTCTGCTCTTTAACTTTGAGAGATACGGCCTCCGAGTAGGACTTACTGATTAAATTCCTTTAAAAGTAGAAATATCAGTTTGTTTGGGGAGTTTTCGGAGCACATGCCTCCTGCCCTCCTAACCTCTCCGGATCCGGTGTCTTCTGACTGTTTAACAAATGGCTTAAAAAGGCAAATGTCCATTTTTATGAAGTGAACGTACCCTGGGGGTCTGTGGAGATGCTCTTAAGCCAGTAATGGTGGTGCAGAAAAAAACCAAAAACCAGAGAACGGAGTAATCTTGATGGATATTCAAACAAGTGACAAGCAGAGTGGGCTAATGTAAGGGTCTGCCGCATATTAAATGCAATTTGCCCCATTCGGACCATTAGAACGGTGATTGCTGAGTGTTTAAATGATGGAATCCAGAGTTTCGATGGAGGCAGAGGTGCTCGGGAGACGCGCTCTGCTGAAATGGCATTGTGTTCCTCTTAATACATTTACAGTGATTAATAGACACATTCTGTATTACTTGCTGCTTGATACAGTGACCCAATTACAGCCAATTGCGCGCGGTGACGTTACTAATGGTAATGGGAGCTGGAGGAGAAAGCACCGGTAGGTTATAAAACTGGGACAAAATGTGTATTAGTCTGAAACCTAAATAGCTGATGGTTTAAATGAGAATTTGTCCGAGAAACACAATAGCAGCCGCAGAGGAGTGTGTTTGGATGAGTTTACGCTGCTGCATCTAGAAGCAGATGCAAACAAAGAGAGGGATCTGCTGTTTAGAATCGACATGATGTGGCCGCAAGGCAGGTCATTATAAAAAAGGATGATAATGTTCCTTAGCAATGAGGAAACGGTGAGAACGTCATGTAAACTAGATCCTCTCTCAACGTTTTGTTTAGTAATCAAAGCCCTGGCCTAGTGTGAAGGAAAACGTTCATATATAGTAACAATGGTCTATACCAGTGGTTCCCAACCACGGTCCTCAAGTACCCCCAACAGGTCATGTTTTCCAGATAGCAGAAGCACAGCACAGGTGATATAATTTGCTGCTCAGTGATTACAGGATTCAGTCTGCATTTCCACAAGGTAATCCTTAAAATCTGGCCTGTAAGGCTAGGGTCAGACGAGCGCAGTGCGAACGCGCGTGCAGGTGCACTTAATCACGGCCGTAGTAGCAGCAAGTGCCAGGCAATGACGGCCAATATACGAAGTACGGTCGCACAAAAGTCCGGCTGCGCAACGCAAGTGGCAAACGAATGCATTTTGTCGAGAACGTAAAACCTCTAGTACGGTTGTACAGAGTGCGCTGCGTCTGCTAGAGGCGTGTGTGCGTGATTTGGAGATGTCAGACGCTGCTAATGTCCGGCCAACATAACGTCCAGATGCACAAAGTGTTTTATTGATGATCCGTACAAAATCACGGATGCAAATGCGCATCGTATGACCGCTATCGCGTACTCCGTGAAAAAATGCGTCCATTCGTTCGAACGCACTTTTTCACAGACAACGCGAAAATGCGTTCGTCTGACCCTAGCCTTAGGGGTACATGAGGACCACAGTTTGGAACCATTGGTCTATACTGGTGCTTCATGAAACAAACTGGATAAGAGCTTGAATTGTTTGTATCTATATACTGTATCTTTAACCCTTTATAACCAACCCATAGTCCATCCCGTCCAACCCTCAAACCATCTTCTGATGCTCTCCTCATCAATACTCAGTCCATCCTCATATACACTGAATCAATCCTCATCGCCACACACTCCAACCTGAGCAACCATCAACCCATCCTTAACTTTCTTCAGCCCATTCTCGTCTAAACTCAGTATTTTCTGCCCAAACCTCAATCTTTTCCAAAGTATTCTAAATATATCCTTATCTACTCTCAATCATCCTCAGCTACCCTCATTCCATCTTCACCAACCCTGAATCCAACCTCATCTAAACTCAATGCAATCTGACTAAGCCTCAAACTATCCCCAACTATCCTCAGTCTATTTTTAGTTATCTTTAATCTATACTGGTCTGCTCTGAACCAGCCTCATCTACACTCATTTCATCTTCATCCTGAATCCAACCTCATCTAAACTCAATCCAACTAGGGATGTGCATTTCGGGTTTCGGAATTTCGGAATTTTCACGAAATTTCCCGATTCGTGTTTTCGGATGCGGCCGATTTTCCGAAAATTTTTAGATCCGAAAATGGCAGATCCGAAAAGTTTTCCGAGCCGAAACGAAATATTTTTGGAATTTTCAAATGGACTTGAAATGTGTCAAATCGAAATTTATTTTCACTCTATTCATGATTTCGGTTCCATTCGTGATTTCGGTTCCAGCTGTTTTATTCTGAAATTCGATGATGACTGTCCACTTCAAAGTTGTTGGGAAATTCAGGAGTGATCTCCAATACTCTATGTCCAAGACTTAAATCAAAAGGACATCTCTTGGTTGAGGTTAATTAAGAGGTTAACACCTGTCCTGGCCAAACCTCTGCAGGAACCCAAGATCCTACCCTAACCATATAACAGAAACTGTAAAAAACAGTTCGCATTTTTTTCCTCTAAATAATTGGGCAGATCCTGCTGACAGCCTCTGCTATATATATGTGAATTTACACGCGAGCAGCTCCTCCTCTTTGGTTCAGGGACTACCAAACTTTGAAACGAGGAGAACAGAGGTTCCGAAAATTACGAAAAGTTCCGAAATCTCGAAAAGTCGATACAAAAAACGAGCTAAGTGACCCGAAAATACGAAAAATGGTCGATATTCCGAAAAAAAAATGTACACAAAAACGAGTCGAACCAAACCGAATCGAAACAGAAATCGGTCGAAACAAGCCGAATCGAAAAGTTTAAACATCCGAACGAGCCGAACCGAATCGAACCGAAAAAAAAATCGGTGCACAAGCCTAAATCCAACCTGACTAAGCCTCAAACTATCCTTAGTCCTTCCTCAAATATCCTCAATTTGTCATCATCTATCCACAAACCATCATTATTTCTCCTCATTCCATCCATAACTATCTGTCACGGTTCACGCCGCAGACGCCGGAAGAAAGGGAAGTAGGATCTGTCTCCTTTAAGAACCTGGATCCGGTCCGGCTTTTCCCACTAACTGGACTGAGGTCCAGGCACTCAAGACTCCATCCCTGACTTTCCTATCACGTATCCCTTCACCTCTCCAGGTGTGGGCTGGGCCTGCAATGCCCATTTAAACCAGCCTCACCTCTGAATCAGGGCTTCTGCATCGTTTATTCTAACCATAGAAAGACTCATTGCAAGCCTGACCTGAGTGCTATGCACTGACCTGCCTGAGGTTCATCTGAGTACCCCTTCGTTTGGTATCCTGAGAACCCTTCCATCTGGTATCCTGAGGACCCTTCCATCTGGTATCCACCTGCCTGAGGTTCATCTGAGTACCCCTTCGTTTGGTATCCTGAGAACCCTTCCATCTGGTATCCTGAGGACCCTTCCATCTGGTATCCACCTGCCTGAGGTTCATCTGAGTACCCCTTCGTTTGGTATCCTGAGAACCCTTCCATCTGGTATCCTGAGAACCCTTCCATCTGATATCCTGAGGACCTTTCCATCTGGTAGCCTGAGAACCCCTCACCATTACTACATTCCTTAAGGACTATATTATCCTGCCTCTTATTGACCTACACGTGTATGACACCGGAATCTGGACTGACTACTTCTATGCTAGCTGCCTGCCACCGACCTAAGCTTGATTTAACCACTCTCCAATCATAACCCTTCTGATACTGCGCCTGATCTTCTTGTGTCTTTTGCCTTCTGTGTCTTTTGATCCTCTTGTGTTTTTTCTTTATTCAGCGTCCAGTACCTGTTCTGTTGGCCCTATTGTGCTATTCAGTGTCCTGTCCTGTCTACCCCTTCTGCTAAGTGTACCCTGTCCTCTGTATATATTATCTTGCCCATCCAGCTCCTATCTATAGTTATTAGTTATTCAGATTCCCCTTCTTGGTTTACTTTTGTTTATTTAATAAACCTATGTTTTGGATTACAACCTTCCCTTTTTGCCTCTTCATCATCTGAGTAACCGCATATTGGGCTCGAATCCTTAACCCCTGCAGTGAGCCGTGACACTATCCATGCTTCATCGTCAATTATACTGTATCCACCATCACTTATTCTTAATCTATTCCAAACTATCTCCAGTCTATCCACAAAGAGCCTCAATGTATCATCATCTTCTGACAATCCATCCTTTTCTCCTGTAATCCATCCTCAACTGTCATAAATGTATCCTCACTTAAACTCAATCCATTCTCATCTCATTGCAGCCCATTCTGAAGAATCCTCAAGCCACCTTCAACTATACTCACCTATCATTAATCCACCCTCAACTATCCTTAATCCATTTTCAACTATGCTTAATCTACTCTCATTCTTAATCCACCCATCCTCAATTCCTCCTCAATTATACTCCATCTGTCATCATCTACCCTCAAACCACCCTTATCTCCCTTCATTTCAGCTTTATCTATCCTCAGTCCTTCATCAATTATACTTTATCCAGTCATTTATTCTCAGTTATCCCCAACTATTTTCAGTCCATTCTCAAGCAACGTCAATGTATCATCATCTACTGACAATCCACCTTTATCTCCTCTAATCAATCCTCATCTGTCATAAAAGCATCCTGATTTAACCTCAATCCATCCTCAACTCAACCCAGCCCATCCTGACCAAGCCTAAAGCCATCCTCAACTACACTTAATCCACATCAAGTCCACATCAAGTCTTAATCTGCCCATCCTCAATATGTCCTCACGCATCATCAATCTGTTATCATCGACCCTCAATCCATCCTGTCCAATCCTCAATCCATCCTGACCAATCTTCAATCTATCCTGACCAATCCTCAATCCACCATCATCCATACTTATTCCTATGCTCAATCCATCGACGTCTGCCATCGATCAACTTTCATCAAACTACAGTCCATCCTTATCTTCAGTCAGTCATTCTCGTCTACCCTCATTCCATCTTCATATGTCCTAAATCTATTCTCATATAATCTAATTCCATCCTGACCAACCCTCAGTCCACTAGACATGTGCGATTTGGTCAGAATAGGTTCAGAATTAAGACGAATAAACGATAATCAATTCGGATCAATCTGAATTCCGAACTGCCAATATCAGAACCACATTGCTTTCAGAATAAAAGGTCCTGAATTGATCCAAATATAGTCATCCAGATCTGATTAAAATCAGAGATATTTAAACATATACAGTATATTTAAATGTTTGGAATCCTCCACAGCTTTATTGACACCTATGCATCATTACGTGCGGCATTTTTGCAGCGCATGAATCATTCTGGAACCATTTGTGCGTATTTCCGTAGGTTTTTCTATTTCCCTTCATTGTGGTTCCATATATTGGAAATGGCCAAATATATTGGACTCGTTCGACATTCTGAATCGCTACGATCCGAAATATGGAAAAGTCTGATATTCCGAATTGGATTGTTCTGAATATATTTTGGATTCAGAAACATTCTGAGCTGAATTTTTTGCCTGTGCACATCTCTCCTCTATTAAAAATAAAACGTTATGTCGGAGGACTAGGTGTTTATAAACATCAAGATTCCAGTCATTTTACGTGAACGAGGTATTTAAAAGAAATACTCGGGTTTAACCCTCGAAGTAAAGTTGGCCGTTTACAGTGTTGATGCAGGTGTAGGGTAAATAGAACAGAACGGAGGTCAAATGATTTGTCACGGTCGGATAATGATACGTTCCAGCATTTTAACCTTTCAACATGAACAGGTGAGGGATCGTGGTGACTAATGGTTGACCAGAGGATTTCACCAAAGGGATTTCTGTAACTGCACGGATTAAAAGGAATGTGAAACGCCAAACTGCCCGCATAATGCGCCGGAGCAAAAATGTGAAAACTACATTCGATTTGCAAAAAAAAAAGCTTCTGTGTAAACCGAGAACACGGTGGTTAGAGATTTATAAGAAAATGTGTCTTTGAAATCCTATAACCTGAGTGTAAGATCACACTGTATGAGGGGGGGGGGCCCAAAGCCATGATCAAAAACACCACGAGCGATCAGAGAAAAGTATGAACAGACATAAGAGAGAGTGTTAACGATCATACAAATTGTGAGAACAGCTCGATTTTCTGGTTCTCAGTAGTAAAAGCCAAAAAAGAGAGAGATAAACGTATTGAACACTATTAGTTTAATACTATGAGATTTATTGCTGTGGAGCTCTCTGATACGCTCATACACACTGCACATTACTGTGAGATTTATTGCTGTGGAGCTCTGTGATATGCTCATACACACCCCACATTACTATGAGATTTATTGCTGTGGAGCTCTGTGAAACACTCATTCACAATGCACATTATTGTGAGTTTTATTGCTGTGGAGCTCTGTGATACGCTCATACACGCCGCACATTACTGTGAGTTTTATTTTTATGGAGCTCTGTGATACACTCATACACACCGAGCTTTATTGCTGTGCAGCTCTGTGATACGCTCATACACACAGCACATTACTGTGAGTTTTATTGCTGTGGAGCTCTCTGATACGCTCATACACACTGCACATTATTGTGAGTTATTGCTATGGAGCTCTGTGATACGGTCATACACACCGCACACTACTGTGAGTTTTATTGTTGTGGAGCTCTGTGATACGCTCATACACACTGCACAGTACTGTGAGTTTTATTGCTGTGAAGCTCTGTGATATGCTCATACCCACCGCACATTACTGTGAGTTTTATCATTGTGGAGCTCTGTGATACGATCATACACACCGCACATTACTGTGAGTTTTATCGTTGTGGATCTCTGTGATACGCTCATACACACTGCACATTACTGTGAGTTTTATCGTTGTGGATCTCTGTGATACGCTCATACACACCGCACATTACTGTAAGTTTTATCGTTGTGGATCTCTGTGATACGCTCATACACACTGCACATTACTGTGAGTTTTATCGTTGTGGATCTCTGTGATACGCTCATAGACACCGCACATTACTGTGAGTTTTATCATTGTGGAGCTCTGTGATACTCTCATACACACTGCACAGTACTGTGAGTTACAGAGTGATGATGAGAGTGAGAGTCTAACAGTATGTACATATTCTACCAGTGCCCAGTTCCACATTTAATGGTATGATTTGCCATACGTCAGATTAGTGATGTATAAATATATACGTCTTTTTTTAGTTGTTTTTTGAAGAGACAAGAGCTGAGATGTACAAACTCCAGGCACACCCATAACACTGCATACCATCATATTATGCTCTGTACGTGATGAACCATCCAGAGGAGAACAACACACACTGTTATATTTAGAATCTGAGTCTTCTAGGTCTCTTATACCCAGACAGACATCACATCCTCTGTTGTCATCTGATCATATGATAGGTTGTTTACATGTATCTTTCTACTACTCTCTTAAGGAGGAAGTCCCAACTCTCTATTTTAATTTAAAACATTTATTTAAAAGAGACAGTAACACATCTCAATAAATAAATAAATATATAATGTGCTTGTTACCAAAGAACAAGTGAAGAAAAAGATAACAATAAAGCACTTGTTATTATCACACATCGGGTTGTATTTTTTTCCTGAATTAATTCTGTGGTCGCTGATCGTCTTCCAAATGACTTACTCTATATCGAGGGTCTCAAACTCTGGCCCCCATATTGATGTCCTACATTTCCCAGAATTCTTTGAAGGCAATAGATGGCCAGAGAATCGTGGGAGTTGTAGTTCAGAACCATCTGAGGACCCAAAGTTTTGAGATCCCTGCTTTAATGCCCTTATGAGGTGTCACGTCCATTCCCATTTTTATGTGAAAAGTATGGAGGGCCAAGATTGCTGACCCCTGGCCTAGAAGATTTGGTACCCTGGATGGGTACCCGGAATGGATACCAAGTCCTTAATTTAGCCTCCCATCCACCTGCCCGAACTGTACAAATGTCTGAAATTTGCATATGAGGTCCAGGGAATGATAATAAAGAGGGCTGTTACAGAAAAAATAATTAAACTTAAAAAAAAAATTAAGAAAAATGCTTAAAATATCCTAAAAAATCTATAAATAAAGAGACTCTTTACTGCAGAATTTTATAATGAACGGTTTATTAGATATTTAATTAAAACGGGAATATTTTTAACATTGAAGCCTATGGGATTCTCCTGAATAAACTTGCTGAATGAAACCACCGAATGGCAGGGCATTAGGGGAACCTTTCACTGCTGGTTTGTGCTCTCTGAATAGCTGAAGCATTGCTTCTCTATGGGGATTTCACTGCCCTCGAACAGGCACCGTATGTGCAGGCAATTCACCAGGATTTGGGCGAATTGCCTGCTCTCTGGATAGCCGAATGGCCAGGAAAAGTAACCATACGCTGAATTTCAGCGTTCGGTTACCTTTCTCAAGCAATTCGGAGCTCTTTGAATAACCCTGATAATGTTTGTGTTGTATTATTTTAAGCAGACTGTGTTTTTCAAATTGTTGTGACTTAGATGAAGATCAGAGCACATTTTATGACCAATTCATGCAAAACTCCACGTAATCCCAAAGGGTTCACATACTTTTTCTTGCCACTGTATATATACCATACTCCCGCTGTTTCTTTACACTCTTTTAACCCTTTCGCTGCTGAGGCTTTTCCCGCCTCTGTGCTGAGGTCATTTTTACCGGTTTTGCTCATCATGTTTAAATGTGTTTTTAAGGCTTATTTTAGTATATGACCCAGACATATTATATATCGTTCTTTCCGTCAGACTCGGCAGATTCATAATATGTCATTATTATATGTATACATCATGACCTGTCTGTATATTATAGCAAAAAATGCAATAATATATGAATTTTCAATAATTTACAACGTGTAAAGTGTTTTTTTTTCACATTTTAACATGCGAGCAATTGCGGTTATATTTTGTATGGGGTGCGCTTGTTAAAAAAATTAGAGATGGGGTCTCGTTACATTTTTTTTGGGGAAAATTACGCGATTTTTAACAAACGCACCGCATACAAAAATCGTTAGTGCAGCATCATTGTTCACATTTTAATTGAAATGGGAACAATATTGCTGCATTAACGAACCAAAAAAAAGAAAATAAAAACTTGTTAATTTTTTTTATAATTTGTTTCTTAAATATTTTTTTATTTTTATTTTTATTTTTTATTTTTAAAAAAAAACTTTTTTCATACTCATGTTTGGTATCGTTGGAACGGCCATGCTCTGGTGGATCCAACAATATCAAATATTAACCCCTAACTGCTACGGATCAGGAGATAGGGGGTTCATTGGAACCCCCTATCTCCACCATTGGTGGCAGTTAGGGGTTAACTCCAGGACTGGCGTCATCGTGCTATGCACGATGATGCCAGTCCTCAGGGGGCATTCCTGGAAGCTTGGCCGACATCCAAGATATCGGCCAGCTCCGGGAAAGGATCACGACCCGGCGCTTTTCGGCGCCGATTCGTGATCCGGCCCCCATGGGGTTAATTCCAGGTACCGTTAGGAAGGTCAGGCTGTGCCCTTCCAAATGGTGCCTTGTATAACCCCTGCATGCCGGCGATCGGGAGGGAGAGAGGTCCGAAGGACCTCCCCCCCTCCCTTTCAGGCGCCTCCTCCGCACATGTGGGGGGGGGGCGCCTGAATTAGATGTCATCGCGCCGCCGCGATGACATCTAATTGTGCCGGTGGCGGTTCCGGGTGCTGAGCTGACATCGAGGAACCCGGCCGATCGCTGGCCCCAAAGGGAGGAAGTCCTCCTCAGCGAAAGGGTTAAAGGGCCACTTCCACCAAAAAATGAAATGTCCTTATTTTGTTTATTTATGTTTCTGATTTCTTAAATGGGTTTTGTTTTTAGTTATGGAATATTTTCCTCTATATGTGTCACTGGGTGCAGCCATTGTGTGATATTTTCCTCTATATGTGTCACTGGGTGCAGCCATTGTGTGATATTTTCCTCTATATGTGTCACTGGGTGCATCCATTGTGTGATATTTTCATCTACATGTGTCACTGGGTGCATCCATTGTGTGATATTTTCCTCTACATGTGTCACTGGGCACATCCATTGTGTGATATTTTCCTCTACATGTGTCACTGGGCACATCCATTGTGTGATATTTTCCTCTGTGTCACTGGGTGCATCCATTGTGTGATATTTTGTGTTGTAAACTGCCCCCCCACAGTATCTTTCCATCACTTGCCCCTCACTGTGTGGCTTTGGCCATAGAATGGAGTGATTGTGTGGGATGTATTCAAAGGACATCACCAGGGGGTAGATTAGAAGTTTTTTAAGATCCCTGTTTTATCTCATTCAGCTGCCAGCTCTTATCTCGGGTAGCCTGGAGAACAATATCCCTCTGCTGCTTCATCTAAACATTCCCTCCTCAATCTCAATAAACTGTTAAATACTGTAGATTAGATATGCCACAGAAGTAAAGAAAAACCCTTGGTAAATGTTGCCTCATGGGAAAAATCAACAAAATGGTAGGGAGATAAGGAAAAATAATTTTATTTTTTGTTTTTACCTGCAATTTGTTCCAACAAAGGAAAAACTAGCAGCATGTCTTTTATACTGTGTTTTTATTTGTAATGAGCAAGTAATCTACAGTTTATGTTAGTGGTATAGTGTCCCTTAATGTTTTATCCCTACCTGAATTTCCCTTGTGTCTCCACCTCAATCCCCTCACACTGGATTTTCGTCTGCTCCATTCCTATCATCCCTTCCCATAGGCTCTTACTGGCCCCTCCACCATTGCCAGAGCTCCCAAAATCCTACCCCTCATTTCCTGGTGTGATGTGGTGTGATGACCACTTCACTACAACTCTAATGATCATGTCTCCCTGCTCCCTTCTCCTCACCCTGTTCATCTGTTTCTTTCGCCTCACTCCCTGGTGTCCTCCTGATTCCATCTCTTCACCCCTGGTTATCCTGTTTTCTTTCCCTCACCCCCTAGTGTCTAGTGATGGGCCGAACACCCCAGTGTTCGGTTCGCATTTGAACTCGAACATCCGAAAATGTTTGACCGCGAACTCAAACACAATTCGAACACAATGCAAGTCAATGGGGCTTGAACTTTCGAAAATTAAGGTCCCCTCCAAGAGGGCATATATGCAAGATATTGACCATAAAAGATGTATGGGGGTCTGGGTACTGCCCTGGGGGACAGGAAGCAATGAAAAAAAAAAAAGTAAAAGGGGGGTGGAGCTAGCTGAGGAAGCGAGCGGCTGCATGTTGAAGGAGCTCCGTGATAAACACGGTTTTTAAAGTTATTTCCGCCGCTTGCTCGCACTTGAGAAACGCTCTACGGTCTCTGGGGGCCTCGGTGAGTTTGCCTTACCCCCGAAATTGACGCTCCGGAGCGGATTAACCCCCGCGGCACAATCGGGACCTAGTACTAGTGGCCATTTTAGAAGCCTGGAAGGAGATTTCTGAGACCTTTTACCGCTCTTCTTCCTTGTGCCTGCGCTTTTGGTGACATGCCCACCGGTCGCTCACAGAAGCTGCGGTCGAGACAGAGGGACATTCGGGACTCCATGAGAGGTGGGTCCACTTCGAAGAGAGATGCGATACCTCCTCCCTCCCCCCGGGCTATGACTTTTCGGAAGATGAAGAGGACCCCTGGCACTCGGGTGGTAGCTCTGCGATGACCTGGATCTCCCCACAATCTCGGACACCAGACTCCCAACCACTATCTGCAGCAGCAAAAAAAAGGGCGCAAAAGAAACGAAAAGCAGCGCTGACGGCGTCTTTTAGTGTCTCACTTACTGCTGGTGGCCTCCCGGACGGGGATTCGGCCGAGGAACACCAGCTTTCAGCCAGCAGTAGTGTGGCTTCATTACGACAGGTCGTTTTGAGACCGGGTGCCCAACTGCAACAAACGAGAGCGACCTCACTCGAAACCCGTATGACACAGCCTGAGGAAAATCGGCAGGAGGAAGATGATGATCTTCCTCTTACGAAAAGAGACCTTCGGAGGATCTTGGACGAACTCCGGGAGATCCGGGGGGTATGGAAACCTGAAGTGGCGGCAGTTCGGGAGGAGGTTGCAACAATCCGTACGCAGGTGACAGCAGTGCAGGCGACGACCTCTACAGTGCTAGCGGAACATACTCACCTGTTGGGACAGGTCGCTGGTCTAAGATCCCAGGTCGAGCTTTTGTCCCGCTCTGTGGAGATGCTGGAAACAAGACACCGCCGTCGTAACGTCAGGGTCAGGGGCATCCCGGACTCTGTGTCGTCGGATGAACTCCCAGCTTATGTGTCTCGTTTGGCCCTTCAGATGGCGGGACTCCCTCCTGACAAGCCAGATGTGATCGGATCTGTGTTCAGGGTTTGGAAACCTGCGGCGCTTTCGAAGGGGACACCCCGTGATGTCGTGGTGGCCTTTCATGACGTAGCATTTAAGGTCAAGCTTATGTCTGCTCCTGGCGCAAGAGATCCAGTGAAATTTGAGGGCTTCACGTTGGCTTTGTATCACGACCTTCCATTCCAGACTCTGCTTGCTCGCAGGCGGTTCCGTCCTGTGACTGCGGTTCTTCGTCGGAGGGGGATCCGTTATCGGTGGGGCTTGGTGGGAGCATTGGTGGTGACACATAATAATGTCCCCTACACCATCACTGATCCTGAAACCGCCTGGTCCGACCTTGAAGCGGCGGGCATTTTGCCGGACCCTCCGGAACTTCAGCCAGACTGAGACCTGAGCGATATTGTTTACCCCCCCAGCTTTTTTCTTCTCTGTTTACGTGTCACTGGTCTATAGATAAGCTCTGAGTATAATTTATCAGGACAATTTATGACATTTACGTTGATAGTCCTACATGCTTATGTGTTTCTTTTGTGTTTTCTTCCTTCACTGAGGTTGGGACTTCTTGCTTTTTGTTTTTATTATTCCCTTATTGACCTGTTACTACTTGCATCTTACATTATCTGACTGGCTGACCGTAGTTAGTTTGGCCAGCCCTAAATGGCTGTCTTTTTCTTCGTTTGATTTTGTGAATTTCTTGTTATGTATAATTCTCAAAATAAAAAATTTTAAAAAAAAAAAAAGTAAAAGAAAATAATGGTTTTAACCCTTTTACTGCTGAGTGCTGAGACAATTTCACCGCTTTGCGCTGAGCTACTTTTTACCGCTTTTGCTCATGTTTAAATGCGATTTGAAGCCATGGGAAATGTTTGACCACCAATCAGTGGGAAATGTTTGACCAACAATCAGTGGGAAATGTTTGACCACCAATCAGCAGGAAATGTTTGACCAACAAGGTGTGGGAAATGTTTGACCAACAATCAGTGGGAAATGTTTGACCAACAACCAGTGGGAAATATTTGACCACCAATCGGTGGGAAATGTTTGACCAACAAGGTGTGGGAAATGTTTGACCAACAATCAGTGGGAAATGTTTGACCAACAACCAGTGGGAAATATTTGACCACCAATCGGTGGGAAATGTTTGACCAACAAGGTGTGGGAAATGTTTGACCAACAATCAGTGGGAAATGTTTGACCAACAACCAGTGGGAAATGTTTGACCAACAACCAGTGGGAAATGTTTGACCAACAATCAGTGGGAAATGTGTGACCAACAACCAGTGGGAAATGTTTGACCAACAAGGTATGGGAAATGTTTGACCAACAAGGTGTGGGAAATGTTTAACCAACAACCAGTGGGAAATGTTTGACCAACAAGGAGTGGGAAATGTTTGACCAACAAGGTGTGGGAAATGTTTAATCAACAAGGAGTGGGAAATGTTTGACCAGCAAGGTGTGGGAAATGTTTGACCAACAAGGAGTGGGAAATGTTTAACCAACAAGGTGTGGGAAATGTTTGACCAGCAAGGAGTGGGAAATGTTTGACCAGCAAGGTGTGGGAAATGTTTATGAATCCCATAGACTTCAATGTTAGAAATATTCCAGTTTTAATTCAATATCTAATAAACAGTTTATTATTATATTCTGCAGGACAGAGTCTCATTATTTTTAGATTTTTTTTAGGATCTTTTAAGCATTTTTTGGATTTTTTTTTAAAAAAATTTTTGAACTTTCAGCGAACGTCCCGAGAAGTTCGAGAATTTTCGAACAGCCAATGTTTGAATCGAACCGATTCGAACTGGCAGCCCATCCCTACTAGTGTCCTCCTGCACCCATCTCTTCACTGCTTTTAGTCATGTCTCTTTTTTACCTCATCTCCTAGTGTCCTGATCCCGTCACTTTATCTCTGGTGATCATGCCTCCATCCCCTTCTCCCCTAGTGTGGTTTTGCTCCCTTCTCTTTATCTCTTGTCGTCATGTTTCTTTTTCCTCCCTCCCTAGTGTCCTCCTGCTCTCTTCTCTTTACCCCTGGTGATCAGGTCTCCTTCCTCTCATCTCCTAGTGTCCTCCTGTTCCCTTCTCTTCACCCCTGGTCAGTGGCGGAAGTACCAGGGCAGCGGTCGCACTTGCGACCGGGCCCTGGCATTCCGCCACTGGAGGGGGGCCCACAGACAGCCCACAGATTCCGGCAATCAGCGCTGGAATCTGGGAGCAGCGCCGCCAGCATCCAGCATGCAGCTTGGCCGAAACCACCTGACCAGTGCGAGAAAGAGGGTACACTAGTCAGGTGGTTCCCAGTGAGCGGCCAAGCCGCATGCTGGCGGTGCAGAGGTGAGCTGGGGCAAATACATCCATGTGTGAGCTGGGGGCAAATGCATCTATGTGTGAGAGCTGGGGGCAAATGCATCCATGTGAGCTGAGGGCAATATATACTGTATGTCCATGTGTGAGCTGGGGCAAATACATCCATGTGTGAGCTGGAGGCAAATACATCCATGAGTGCGAGCTGGGGGCAATTACATCCATGTGTGTGAGCTGGGGTCAATATATATGTCCATGTGAGCTGGGGCAATATATATGTCCATGTGAGCTGGGGCAAATACATCCATGTGAGCTGGGGGCAATATATCCATGTGAGCTGAGGCAAATATATATATCCGTGTGAGCTGGGGGCAAATATAGATATTTGTGTGAGCTGGGGGCAAATATATCCATGTGAGCTGGGGGCAATACTATCTTTTTTATATTGCAGGAAAAAATATAAAACATAGATCTTTTTTGGATGGGGCCCTTCATGGATTCTTGCACCGGAGCCCTCATGTTTCTAGTAGGGATGGGCTGGCGGTTCGATGCGAACATGAGTTTGCATCGAACATCAGCCGTTCGAAAGATCGCTAACTTCGAACTTTTCAGGCCGTTCGCAAAAAGTTAGAAAAAAAATAAATTTTGCATTTTTTTAAAAAAATGCTTAAAAAATCCTAAAAAATCTAAAAATAAAGAGACTCTTTACTGCAGAATATTATAAGCAACGGTTTATTAGATATTGAATTAAAATGGAAATATTTTTAACATTGAAGCCTATGGGATAAAACAATCTTGTTGCTAAAACATCAGGCAGACGAGGCCCTCTAATCAGGCACTGTAGAGGGCAGCCCGCCGGGGCCTCCCAAGGAGGAGCATGCGGCCGCCGGATGACAGAGCTGCAACTGTGCGGGCAGGCCGGCCGGGTGCATGTGGCAGAGAGAGGTGGCGCAGAGAGGGAGCCACTGCTCCTGTGACCACGGCAGACCCCCCCACAACCAGAATCTAGGGAGCCTCCACTGACTGACTACCAGGCTAAGGTAAGCCGACACATTTCTAAAAAAAATAAAATCCGAGGATATTTTTAAATGTCCCAATGAATATAAAATAAAACTTTTTTTCTTTCTTTCTAATACTCACCTGATTGCTGGATCCACCAACAAGCGCAGCCTCCCGTCTCCCACGCTGTTAGACGCTGCATACACCGGAACGCTGTCTGCCGCTTCTGAGAAGATTCGCTATTAGTGTAGAGGGAGCGATGCAAAATGCGCAGCCGGCTTCCTTGCTACACTAATAACGTATCTTCTCAGTTAGAAGCTGCACACAGTTAAAGCTAGCGTCAGACTGTAGAGGGTGCTGGGCGGCTGTGTGAGTATTCATGTGCTGCATTAATTATGCTTCTTACAAATTTGGTTGCTTAACCCGTTTGCATTTGGATTGTAATATTGTGACATCCAGGGCCCCGGGTGGCGATCGGGGGGCCCCCGGACGCATGGGTGCCACCAGCTGGCAGAATGTCAGGAGCTCTGGTGGCATCCGGCACAGCTGTCAGTGATCAGGGGGCAGGGCGCGGCGTGATGATGCAAAGCCACTGGGACCTTTAAATCAGGAGTGCGCGCTTACACCTTGCCATGCTGTGGAGTTTCATTCCCGCATCGCTAGCTTACCGAATCAGTTTGTATACTTGTTACTTACCCTGCTTGTTCTGAGGACCCGATCTGTTGCCGGTTTTGCCTGCCATTTGACTATACTCTCTGTGTACTCCCTGCCTGTTCTGTTTGCCTCCATTTCCCATGGCTTCAAATCGCGTTTAAACATGAGCAAAAGTGGTAAAAATTAGCTCAGCGCATAGCAGTGAAATGGCTTAAAAAAAAGTTTTTTGAATCAAGCGTAGGAAAAACATCAGACGCTTGGGTACCACATGCTTGAAGCGACATATGACCACCTGCCACATTGGCACAACATCCCGTTGGCACAACACTTTGCATAGGTCCTCCTCCTCATCTGTCTCTACCCCCACTATATGTCCTGCCATGTCATTGCCTACAACCTCCACTGACAGGGATGATGCTACAGTAATGGGTGTACCAGGTCCTTCCTCAGAATGTGACAGCATCCCCTCAGCTGCAGATTTACGCAGTCAGATTTCGTTGGCCCAGCTGCTGCAGCGTAAGAAAAAATATAGTCCCAACCATCCCCTTGCACAGCGTCTAAATGCCAGCTTGGCAAAATTACTCGCATTACAGCTGCTGCCTTTCCAGCTGGTGGACTCTGCCTCCTTCTGTGAATTTGCCGAAAGTGCTGTACCACAGTGGCAGGTTCCAAAAGGCCAGTTCTTTTCATGGAAGGCCATTCCAGCACTATACCAGAACGTGGAAGACAATGTTATGGAGTAATTGGGAAAGGCAGTCAGCAGCAAGGTGCATATTACTTTAGACACATGGTCCAGCAAACATGGACAGGGCCATTACATTTCCTTCACGGCACACTGGCAACCCTGCTTGCAGCTGGGAGGGATCCAGGACGGGGCTCTGTGCTGGAGCTTGTACATCCACCACGCCTCCAGAAAGCTGCTTATATGAGGTCTCTCTGCTCCACCACCTCTTCCTCTTCCTCCTCCTTCTCTGTCTCTGGCGAAGTGGCAGTTAAGCCGATGCGTGGCAGGGGCTACGCAATGGCTCAAGCAAAAAGATGCCATACTGTGCTTGAGCTGGTTTGTTTAGGGTACAGGAGCCACACAGGGCCAGAAATTCTGTCAGCTCTGCAGGGGCAGGCGCAGAGATGGTTAACACCACGCCAGCTTCAGCTGGGAATGGTCGTCTGTGATAATGGCAGCAATCTTCTCTCTGCCCTATGCCTGGGTAAGTTGATGCATGTACCATGCTTAGCACACGTCCTACATCTGGTGGTACAGCATTTCCTAACCAGGTACCCAGGGCTGACAGAGCTTCTCTGCCAGACCAAAAAAGTCTGCAGCCACTTCAGACAGTCATTCCCAGCAAGTGTTCGCCTGGCAGAAATTCAAAGAGAATTCCACCTTCCCACAAACCGTCTGATCTGTGACATGCCCACCAGGTGAAACTCAACATTGGCAATGCTGCAGCGTCTGCACAAGTAGCAGAGGGCCATCAATGAGTACCTGTGTGAGTATGGCACAAGGACAGGTTCAGGTCAACTTGGTTCCCCCCCGCAGTGGCTGATGATCAAGGATGCATGCACTGTACTGTCACCATTTGAGGAGGCAACGAGGCTGGTGAGCAGGGACAGTGCATGCATCAGTGACACAATTCCTTCAGTGGTCCTGCTGGAGCGCACTCTGCGGGGAATTATAGCTGTGTCACTAGAGGCAGAGCAGCGGGAGGAAGAGGAGGACTTCCCAAGCTCTCAAGGCCCCAGTCTTTCCGTAGACAGCATTCCTGCGGGTCATAAGATATGACAGGAGGAGGATGAGGAGGAGGAGGAGGAATATTTAAGTTGTGGGGGCATTGAAGGTGGGGATTCCTCAAGGGAGGGTTTTGTGTCCCCAGAAACCCAAGGACTAGTACGTGGCTGGGAGGAGGTAGTGCATGATACGGTCATCCTCAGTGACCAGGAACACTCGGAAGCTAATGCCACCTCCAACCTACGCTGCATGGGCTCCCTTATCCTGCAAAGCCTGCTAAAGGACCCCAGGATTTGTGCTATCATGGAGAGTGATCATTACTGGTTGGCAACCCTTCTTGATCCACGATACAAGGGTAAGGTTGCAGAGCTCATCCTGCCCTCACAGAGGGAGGACAGAATTAAATAACTTGTGGACGCTCTAAAGCGACACTTGTGTAACACCTTTCCAGGCACTGGTAGGTTAACAAGTGAAGACACAGGTGCTTCTGAGGCTGCAGTTTATCAGAGGAAGAGCGGTGAAGGGGGCCGCTTGACTGATGCCTTTTGCAATTTTTTTAGTCCACGAAGCCCAGGGACGTCAAATGTAGGCACCCATTGCCAGCGTCTTCACCATATGGTGCAGGACTACCTAGGGGCAAGGGCAGACCTGGATACCTTTACAGCAGATGATCCACTGGCTTACTGGGTGTTGAGATTGGATCACTGGCCAGAACTTAGGCAATATGCTATGCAGCTACTAGGTTACCCTTCATCCAGCGTGCTTTCTGAAAGGACGTTCAGTGCCGCTGGAGGTTTTGTCACAGACAAAAGAGTGAGTCTGTCCACCGACTCTGTAGACCGCCTGACATTTATAAAAATGAATCAGTCCTGGATCAGCAGCTATCACTCCCCTGATGCTGATGTAACTGAATAGATCGGGGATCTCTTCTGCATTCCCAAAACCTCCACCACTGCACTCTTCCACAATACCTCAGAGGGGTTACGGTGTGAAGGCACTAGCTGGCACCAAAGGTCCAATTTTAATGCACCTGTTGTTACTTTCATCCAAAGCCTGCATTGGTTTCACCATAATTTAGCCAAAAAATCACTAAACTTGTTCTGCGTGTCCTAAAACGTCTCCTCTTTTCATACAGGCTGCCGCCCCAAGCAGTTGTTTATGAATAGATTAAAGGAAAACCATTTACCGTCATTTGAAATGTCATTTTTTTCTTTTTAAATGTTTCTATACATCCTACAAATCCGCCACTTCACGAGCAGGTTATGGGGACCTCCTAGGCACGATATTTGAAGGAATTTTTCGTTTTTATTCTTAACCTTTAAGTCATGATAAAATCACTGTTCCTTTAAAAACGTTTTTTTTTTTTAAACTTTTTGTCCTTGTTTCCTGTCCTTCAGGGCACTACCCGGACCCCCATACACCTTTTATGGCAAATATCTTGCATATATGCCCTCTTGGAGGGCACTCTAAAAATCGAATGTTCGAGTCCCATTGACATTGAGTTCAAATCGTGTTCGCGTTCGAATTCAAACTTTTTCAAATGTTCGTGTTCGAATGCGAACCGAACATGGGGGTGTTCGGCCCATCACTAATTTCTAGTTACGCCACTGCCCCTGGTGATCAGGTCTTCTTCCCTCATTTTTTAGTGTGATCCTGCACTCTTTTCTACTCTCCTGGTGATGATCATGTCTCCTTCCCTTCATCTCCTAGTGTCCTGTGTCCTCCTGCTCCCTTCTCTTCACCCCTGATGATCAGGTCACCTTCCCTTCATCTCCTAGTGTCCTCCTGCTCTTCCCCCTTGGTGATCTAACTTTTGGGGTTTGTAAAATACAAGGCCAGTAAGACATATTCATTTAATTTTGATGCCACCTGACCATCTACCAAAGCCATAACTAAGTCCTTGAATGCAAATACTGTAGAGTGCTGCAGTTATCGTTTTCTACAAGGAGAGGACCTTCAATAAAAAGTCACCACACAATAAAGCCGCTTTAGTATGGCCTTTAGCCTCCATGATAAATGTCAGATGAGCGCAACGTCAGCGTACAGAATACAGAATAATGTTGAAATAATGAAAAATACATGTTTTCGTCCACTGAAATTTGTGCTTTAAATTTTTTTTTTGCCGTATGACTTCCCTTCATCCTCAGATTTTACATGATAAGCGTACGTGACTGATAGACTCATCTCTATCATGAGGTCAAGAGGCACATAAACAGCCAAGCTCACATCTCAGGGAGGTTATATTAATTCACCAGTATGTCTGTTCACGAAATAAGGAGATAATGCAGTGAACAACTTGCTAAATTGAGCAAAAATAAATAAATTGTAAAATATTGGAAAAAATAATAATTTCAGCATGGGCAAAGTTTAAAATTTATTTTATTCTTTTTATTACATATAAAGTTGTATTTTGCAAATAGCTGACAGGGAGAGATAAATAGATTATATATGTATACAGTATACACAGAGATGTGCGATAGAAGGATAGATAGACAGACTTATAGATAGATATTGGATAGACAGTGGTGTCACTAGGGTTGGTGTCACCCGTTGCAGTAACTTATGGTGTCACCCCCCTGAGTTTTACAGATTTTTTTTAACTACTCTTACTCATAAATCGGTACTCCCATATAACACTGAATGCTCATGCACAGCGCACATTACTGTAAGGTTTATTGCTGTGGAGCTCTCTCATGCTCACACAAAGTTTTGTCAACTGCCAGCAAGTACGGTGCCTGTTCGAAGGCAGTGAAAGTGAAAGCACACATGGATATATATTGCCCCCAGAAGCTCTGGATATATTGCCCACAGCAGCTCACCCATGGATATATATTGCCCCCCAGCTCACACATGGATATATTGCCCCCAGACCAGCTCACACATGGATATATTGCCCCCAGACAGCTCACACATGGATATACTGTCCCCAGACCAGCTCACACATGGATATATTGCCCCAGACCAGCTCACACATGATATATTGCCCCAGACCAGCTCACACATGGATATATTGCCCCAGACCAGCTCACATATGGATATATTGCCCCAGACCTGCTCACACATGGATATATTGCCCCCAGACCAGCTCACACATGGATATTGCCCCAGCTCTCATGGATATTGCCCCAGCTCTCATGGATATGCACCCAGCACACATGGACACTGCCCCAGCTCACATGGATACTGCCCAGCAGCTCTCATGGATATTGCCCCAGCAGCTCTCATGGATATGCCCCAGCAGCTCACATGGATAATGACCCAACAGCTCTCATGGATAATGCCCCAGCAGCTCTCATGGATATGCCCCAGCAGCTCTCATGGATATGCCCCAGCAGCTCTCATGGATAATGCCCCAGCAGCTCTCATGGATATGCCCCAGCAGCTCTCATGGATATGCCCCAGCAGCTCTCATGGATAATGCCCCAGCAGCTCTCATGGATATGCCCCAGCAGCTCTCATGGTTAATGCCCCAGCAGCTCTCATGGATAATGCCCCAGCAGCTCTCATGGATATACTGCCCCCAGCATCTCTCATGGATATGCCCTAGCAGCTCTCATGGATATGCCCCAGCAGCTCTCATGGATATTGCCTCAGCTCATGGATATGACTGGTGCAAATTTATTTTTATAATAAAATAAAGCACTTTAAATCCAGGGAAAACATTCAAATAAATCACACTGAAGGCTCATAACGACAGAGTAACTGTGAGAGCTGGATAATAAATGTATCAGACGTAAAAAAAACCTTTATAACAAGCAGCACTGGGAGAGGAGAGGGACTTTATATAAAACGTGTATTATAGATGAGGAAAGGGGGATAGTGTTCCTGGATAATATAAAATGTATCAGACCTAAGCCCCTATTATGCAGATTTGGAGGGGAGATAACACGTTTTATAAAGTCCCTCTCTTCTCCCAACACTGCTTGTTATAAGGGGGGTTTTACTATCCAGCCCTCCTCTGTCATTAGCTTTCAGTGTGATTTATTTGAATGTTTTCCTTCTCCAGCTGCTTTTATCATCTTGTCAGTTAAGTAAAGGTTTCCTCTCCTGTGCTGGCTGTCTGTGCTGCCAGTGAGTATTCTGGAGCTCTATCACTGTCAGATTTTCAGGTAGGGGTCTGGAAGGATTACGCATACAAACCTTTTCTGTAGTTTTGCGATGTTGTGCTTCATTGCTGGTCTCCTTCACTCATCAATGTAATATCACAAAAAGGACTGAAACTAAAATGTAGTGCATTTTATTTTAGTTTCTTTCGTTTTTTGTACTGAGCAGTTTCGTATCTCTTGAGTCATACTAAAACTAAATTATCCAAAAATTCGGACTAAATAGTTTTAGTACTAAAATGAATGCACATATCTAATAGATATATGGATAGATAGATAGATATGGGATATATCGATCGATAGATATGGGATAGATATATAGATATGGGATAGATAGATAGATAGATAGATATGGATAGATAGATAGATAGATAGATAGATAGATAGATAGATAGGGATAGATAGATAGATAGATAGATAGATAGATAGATAGATAGATAGATAGATAGATAGATATGAGATAGATAGATAGATAGATAGATAGATAGATAGATATGGGATAGATGTGGGATAGATAGATAGATATGAGATAGATAGATAGATAGATAGATAGATAGATAGATAGATAGATAGATAGATAGAATAGATAGATAGATATGGATAGATAGATAGATAGATAGATAGATAGATAGATATGAGATAGATAGATAGATAGATAGATAGATAGATAGATAGATAGATAGATATGGGATAGATGTGGGATAGATAGATATGAGATAGATAGATAGATAGATAGATAGATAGATAGATAGATAGATAGATAGATAGATAGATAGATAGATAGATAGATATGGGATAGATAGATAGATAGATAGATAGATAGATAGATAGATAGATATGGGATAGATAGATATGGGATAGATAGATAGATATTAGATAGATAGATAGATAGATATGGGATAGATAGATAGATAGATAGATAGATAGATAGATAGATAGATAGATAGATAGATAGATAGATATGGGATAGATAGATAGATAGATAGATAGATAGATAGATAGATATGGGATAGATAGATATGGGATAGATAGATAGATATGGGATAGATAGATAGATAGATAGATAGATAGATAGATAGATAGATAGATAGATATGGGAATAGATAGATATGGGATAGATAGAGATATGGGATAGATAGATAGATAGATAGATAGATAGATAGATAGATAGATAGATATGGGATAGATAGATAGATAGATAGATAGATAGATAGATAGATAGATAGATAGATATGGGATAGATAGATATGGGATAGATAGATAGATAAGATAGATAGATAGATAGATAGATAGATAGATAGATAATAGATAGATAGATAGATAGATAGATAGATAGAATAGATATGGGATAGATAGATAGATAGATAGATAGATATGGGATAGATAGATAGATAGATAGATATGGGATAGATAGATAGATAGATAGATAGATAGATAGATAGATAGATAGATAGATAGATATGGGATAGATAGATAGATAGATAGATATGGGATAGATAGATAGATAGATAGATAGATAGATAGATAGATAGATAGATAGATATGGGATAGATAGATAGATAGATAGATATGGGATAGATAGATATGGGATAGATTTGGGATAGATAGATAGATAGATAGATATGGGATAGATAGATAGATAGATAGATAGATAGATAGATAGATAGATAGATAGATATGGGATAGATAGATAGATAGATAGATAGATATGGGATAGATAGATTTACTATTAGATGCGGATACAGACAGATAAAGGGACAAACAGATGAACAAATGGATGGATAGATAGAAGTGGGATAGATAAACAGACAAGTGTAGAATCTAGAATAACTTCGTGAAACTCCTGTCGATCAGAACTTAGTGATGATGAGAAGCAGGTGGACAGAAATCGCGGTTAGTTTTGTGTTCGCTCCGGGCTGGCCGGGTTCCCAAGCTCA